>CAODLS010345790.1:0-26513 GCA_948243855.1 Flueggea neowawraea
ACGACACCCAAAAAATCGTCTCTCTCTCTTTGAGACTCTCTCTCTCTTCGTTCCTCTTCCATTTCCACACCAAGATAAGATGATTTTCTCTTTCTCTCTCTTGTTCTTGCTTGCTTTCATGGTTAAATCGATGAGTTTGAGTGGGTTTCGATTTTTTACCGAAAATTTGATTTTTTTGGTTCAGATTTCTGTGATTTTTTGGATGGATTTGAGTTGGTTTTTGTTGAATAATGATAGATTGAGGTTGAAAATGCATGAATCTAGCTTAAAAATGATGAATTGATGGTTGAATCTTAATGGGTTAATTTTGGTCCGAAAATGGGTATTTCGGTTCGGTATGATTTTGAGGTTTTTAATGCAAACCGAAGCTAGATTTAGGTTCCAGGAGTTGATTAGAATTTATTGGAACCATCGGGAACATCGGGTTTCGCTTGGTTCGGAATTTGGGGTATTTTTGGAGTAATTTTCGTCGCGGGGACTAAGTTGTAAATTTTGATTTTTCTGGCAAAATTGGAGGATTGGGTCTAATATTTGCCATGAAGAACAGATTTATAATTTTGGAAAAATATGGCTTGATTTGTAATTTTTGACAATGTTAGGTAATTTTGTAATTTTGAGAAAATTGAGGTTTTAATTGTAAATTGAGTTATTTGGAGGATTTAATTATAAATTTTAAAAGTTTTGGGTTAATTATTAATTTCTAGAATTTTTGAGAATTAATTAGTAATTTCCGAGGCTTTAGGGACTAAAGTGTAATTTTATGAAAGTCGGGGACTAATTCGCAATTTTACACTAATTTTGATTTTTGGGCCGTGAGTGATAGATCTTCGATCGAAATAAGATTTCTTACGCCGATGGCATCCGAGTCTGCATTTGCATTTCATATGTGTTTTGCATTGGCACAGTCACCGTTTTAATTTATTTATAAAATATTTTGTTTCAGCTCGGTTCGGTTTCCGAAACTACCAGCCATCGATCGACTGTCAGTGAGTTTGGAAGTTCGGCATCCAGGTGAGTGGATGATAGCTTTAGACACATAGGCTGTGTCTCTTCCACTTATATGCGTTTTTGTTGTGCTATCACCATAGCATGTAAATTAGACTAATCTAAGGATTTGTTAAATTAAATAATTTAGATTATGTGAATAAAGATTCACTTCTTTGTTTTTGGAAAATTATATATATATTTATATATATATACGTTCTCCACTGCTTTTGATGCTGAGTGCATGCTTTGCTTTGAATGTTAAGAGTTTTTGTTTTGGTTTCTGACTTGAACATTTGTTTTACGAACTCGATTTGGGAAATGTAACACGTTTTTCGATAAATAGTATTTGTTTGGATTTTTGAATATCTTTTCGGAAATAAAGATTCGGTTTCTGAAAATATATATATTTATATATATATTTGGATTATGGATTTGGAATATGATATATATGTTATATTGTATATATCTGATTTGTTTTGATATACTCAGTCACATGACCATTATGTTTTGAATTTAAATATATTATGTATATGTTTTGGAGACGGGGACACCTATGTTACGGGTACGTAACATTTGGTATACCAATGCATATTATGGTCTAACTATCGGGGAAGACGATAGTCATGTTGTCCTGATTAGACACATGGTTGGATTATGGATTAGTGGCAGAGTCCACAATCATTATACGGTGGTGAAGTGACTCGGATCTCACCACACTATGTTTATGGTCCCTATCCGTGATATATGTTTTTGACTACGGTATTTATGAAATACGTTTTGATTTTTAACAGTGGTGGGGCAAACCTCATGAGTTAAGATGAAGTCCTTAAGTTTAGGCAAATCTCACATCTGCAAGTTGAGTATAGGCAAATCTCACACTGATAAGAAATGATTTTGAAAATAATAATATTAGTATTATGATGCCTACAAGGCAAAGTTTTGATTATGAGTTTTTGAGAAAAAAAACTTTAAAGGTTTTGAGTTCTGTTTTTGAAACGGTTTGGTAACAACTTTAAAAGAAAGGGTTTTCAGAAGTTTTGAAGTATTTTAAGATATTTTGTTTGAAACCTTTGTTAAAGCAAAAGGTTTTCAAAAGAACCTTATTTGGGTTTTAAAGCATTTGAGTTTTAGTTGTTTTGAAAATATTCTAGAAAATAATACCTACGTTATGAAGTTTTGAACTCTGAAAAGAGTTTTCGGTAAAAAAGTTTTGGATTTCTAAAATACTTAGTACAACCTAAAAGGGTTTTGTTTTGAAAGCTCCGATAATATAAAATGATTTTTGAAATGCTTTGTTTTGATTTTGGAAAGCATGGCAGCTTTAATAAAGTTTGAAAAAGATTCTTGAAAGATTCTGGTTTAGTTCCGAAGGATTTCGTGTATGCTGTTTGCTTTGGTTGCAAACGATTTCGAAATGTTCTCTTAGAAACCATACTATGTATATAGTGTATATGTATGTATACATGTCGTATACCGCATGTGTTAGTTTTCAACTAGTTTTCAAACCAGTCTTTGTAAGGCACGTATGAGGCGATCTGGAGTGTTGTCCCTTACTCACAAGGTTTGACCATTTTTCTTTATTTGTTTTGTCCCTGTTATTATCATCTTGCAGGTGACTCTGAGAAATTATGTTCATTGACTTTTGATGCTCAGTGAGGGATTCTGATGTTGCAGTCAGTGCCCTTTTGACTGAGTTCATTTGTATGATTTGTTAGATGCTTTACACCGGGTTCCTGTGGGATGTGTTTATGTTTCTATTATTGTTTCTAACATTTCAAATGTTTTAATTTGAAATAATTTCCGCACTTAATGTTATATATGTTTTGTTTTTAATAAACAAAGATTATACTTTTATTTGTTTTTCATATTTCTTTAAATATGATATTTGGGTAGAAATTCTGTACTATGGAGGCTTGTGCAGGATGGGCCAGGCTCCCATAGACGGTTCACCTCGTATGCTGGTCATGGTCCCGGGAATGGGTTGTGACACTTTTCCTCCACTTATTCCTTTTGTTTTAATTATTTTTTTTCTTATTTAAGTGTTTAATAACTACCATAACTAGATCGGGTTCCAGAGGTCAAGAGTAAGGTGATTGACGGGAGTAAAAGATATGGTAAGGATTCATGTTGGATCAAGTTTGGGACTGATCGAGAGGTTTTAGTATATGAAATTAATCTGCATATTTCACAGAGGAGATGCTCAGAATGTGAAAGGGTGTGCTATTTATTGAGCACTGATGAGTAAGTATCAAATGTTCCATTAAATTTTTAATGCATTATGAGATGTATGCCTTTATGTTTTGCATAAGAGTAATCACACCTTTTTCTAAAATTTACTGAGTAATTGTTTTCTAGATTATGGGCCTTGGCTATTGTAAATTGACTTTCAATGGGTTTGGTCTTTTTGGATTTGAATAGTTGAATTAACTTAGATTTTTTTTAAGTCTTACTTAAAATGATACTTGTTTCACTCATTTTATGCAGGTATTGAACTTAATATCTCATGATCTTCGATGAGAGATCAAACAGGGCATGTATCCCCTAATCATTATAGAGAAATAGGATTTTATAATGTACTTTTGTCACGATCTATTCTCGGGACCATGACCGGTGTACGAGGTGAACTGTCTATGGGAGCTCGACCCATCTCGCACAAGCCTATATAGTACAGAACTTCTACCCAAATATCATATTTTAAAGAAACATGAAAAACAAATAAAAGTATAATCTTTATTTATTAAAAACAAAACATATGTAATATTAAGTGCGGAAATTATTTCAAATTAAAACATTTGAAATGTCAGAAACAATAATAGAAACATAAACACATCCCACAGGAACCCGGCGTGAAACATCTAACAATTCATACAAATGGGCCCGGTCAAAATGTCACTGACCGCAACATTAGAATCCTTCATTGAGCATCAAAAGCTAATGAACATAATTCCCCAGAGTCACATGCAAGATGATAATAACAGGGACAAAACAAATAAAGAAAAAGGGTCAAACCCTGTGAGTGAGGGACAACACTCCAGATTGCCTCATACTTGTCTCACAAAAACTGGTTTGAAAACCATTTGAAAACTAACACATGTGGTATACGACAGATATACATATGTATACACTATATACATACTATAGTTTTCACGAAAATATTTCAAAATCGTTTGCAACCAAAGCAAACAACATGCACGAATCTTTCTAGAACTAAACCATAATCTTTAAAGAATCTTTTCAAACTTTATTAAAACTGTCATGCTTTCCAAAATCAAAGCAAAACCTTTTTAAAAACCATTTTATCTTATCGGAGCTTTCAAAACAAAACCCTTTTAAGTTGTACTAAGTATTTCAAAAATTCAAAACCCTTTTACTGAAAACTCTTATCAGAGTTCAAAACTTCGTCACGTAGACATTATTTTCTAGAATATTTTCAAAATAACTAAAGCACAAATGTTTTAAAACTCAAACAAGATTCTTTTGAAAACCTTCTGTCTTAACAAAGGTTTCAAACAAAACATTTTAAGATAACTCAAAACTTCTGAAATCATTTTCAAAGCTATTACCAACTGTTTCAAAAACAGAACTCAAAACCTTTATAGTTTTTTCTCGAAACTTCATAATCAAAACTTTGTCTTGTAAGCATCATAATACTAATAGTATTATTATCAAAATCATATCTTATCAGTGTGAGATTTGTATATACTCAACCTACAGATGTGTGATTCGCCTAAACTCAAATCATGAGGGTTGCCCCACCATTGCCCTTAGTTGAGGTTTGTCCACCACTGTTAAAAATCAAAACGTATTTCATAAATACATCAATCAAAAACATAGATCACAGATAGGGACCATAAACATAGTGTGGTGAGATTCGGGTCACTCAACCATCGTGTAATAATTGTGGACTCTGCCACTAATCCATAATCCAATCATATGTCTGATCAGGACAACATGGCTATCGTCTGCCCCGATAGCTATGCCATAACATGCATTGGTATACCAAAGGCTACGTACCTCGTAGCATAGGTGTCCCGTCTCCAAAACTTATAAATAGTATATTTAAATCCAAAACATAACGGTCATGTGACCAAGCATATCAAAACAAATCAGATATATACGATATAGCGTATATATATCATCTTCCAAATCAATTCCATAATCCAAATTTATATATATAAATATATGTATATTTTCAGAAACTGAATCTTTATTTTCAGAAAGATATTCGAAAATCCAAACAAATATTGTTTATTGAAAAACGTGTCACATTTCCCAAATTGAGTTCATAGAACAAAGTGTACATATCAGAAACCAAAACAAAAACTCTTAACATTCAAAACAAAGGATGCATTCAACATCAAAAACAGTAGAAAACATATATATAAATATATACGTGATTTTTCCCAAAACAAAGAGGTGAATCTTTATTCACATTATCCAAATTATTTAATTTAATCAATCCTTAGATTATTCCAATTTACATGCTACGGTGATAGTTCATCAAAAACACATATAAGTGTAAGAGACACAGCTTATGTGTCTGAAGTTGTCATCCACTCACTTGGATGCCGAGCTTCCAAACTCACTGATCGTCGGTCGATGACTGGTCGCCTCGAAAACCGAACCAAGCTGAAATAAAATATTTTACAAATAAATTAATACTGTGACTGTGGCAATGCAAAACACATATGAAATGCAAATGCAAACTTGGACACCATCGGCGTCAGAAATCATATTTTGATAAAAGATCTATCACTCACAGCCCAAAAATCAAAATTAATGTAAAATTACGATTTAGTCTACGACTTTCGTAAAATTACACTTTAGTTCCTAAAACCTCGAAACTTAATAATTAATTCCTAAAAATTTTAGAAATTAATAATTAACCCAAAACTTTTAGAATTTATAATTAAATCCTCCAAATAACCCAATTTATAACTAAAACCTCAATTTTCTAAAAATTACAAAATTAGTCAAAATTTTTCAAAAATTACAAATACGTACCATTTTTTCTAAAATTACAAATCTGAACCTCATGTCAAATATCGGACCCTGTACTCCAATTTTTCCAGAAAAATCAAAATTTACAACTTAGTCATCGCGACGAAAATTATTCCAAAAATACCCCAAAATCCTATTCGAGTGGGACCCAATATTTTCGATAATGGCAACCCACTCAAAATCTTCCACTGAACCCAAATATAACCTCGGTTTTCATAAAAAACATCAAATCCATCCAACCCAAAAAACTCATTTTCAGACCAAAATTAACCTATTAAGATTCAACCATCAATTCATCATTTTAAGCTAGATTCATCCATTTTCAACCTCAATCTATTATTATCCAATAAAAACCAACTCAAATACAGCCTAAAACACGAAGACATCAGAACCCAAAATCAAATTTCGGCCAAAAACTGAAACCCACAGAAAATCCATCGGTTTGACCATGAAACCAAGCAAAAATAGGAGAGAGAAAGGGAAAATCACCTTATCCTGGTGTGGGAATGGAAGAGGAACGAAGAGAGAGAGAGAATTTTCTGGGTTTCGTGAACAATGTAGTCGAAGAAAGAAGATGAATGTCGGGTTGATTTGGTCGGTCGGGTCGGCTGGGTTTTAAAAACCCAAACTCAAAACGACATGTCGTTTCACTTCAGTGACAAACGACACACACACAGACGACACGCTGAGGAGGCGAACGACAGGGCTCAACGACGCGTCGCTTGGTATCTTGCGTGAATGCGTGGTCGTCCATCATCAAACGACTCGCCGTTTGACGACGATTCAAAACACGCGGACGGACAACACGAATACACGCACGAACGATAGCTCCAACAGCGACAAACGACACGCTGTTTTGGAAATCAACGACAGACGACCGGTCGTTCGGTCTTAAATTTCCATATTTTAAATTTCAAAATTCTCACCATTTTTACTTATCCAAAACACTTCCAAATCACTCCTAACCTTCATTAATCATCCAATTAACATCAAAAACATAAAATTAACTCTCCAATCACCAAAAATAAAAATTCAAATTTTTACCCAAATTTGTTTAAAATAATTATCCAAAAATAATTAGGCCAAAAATAATTATCCACAATAATTATTCAAAATAATTAATCTAAATATAATTATCTAAAAATACTTATAAAAAATTATTCGGGGTATTACAACTTTATTCAAAGTACATATTTCCCATAAATATTTGGGCCCTAGCAAAATAAAAAAAAAAGTATAAAAAATAAGACGATGAAGATAAATAATTCAAGGAAAAAATATATCAAAGTATAATTCCTATTTATGATGATTTTCTAAGATATCCTCTCATCCGAATAAACTGAAAATTTTTGATAGATTAGAGAATAAATAATTTCTACTCAGTGAAAAAATGACAAGCTTTCATCACCCAAAAAGCTTATAAATTTAGTTTCAATTCACCTTTTATCATTTTCAATAAACCAATTTTATTTTTAGTTCGTATATTTTTTTATATTTTAAGTATATTCTTAATAAATTTGAGAGAGAAAAATTCGGCATTATATTTTTGCAAATATTTTTGGTTTTCTAAAATTTTTGTAATTGTTTCTTTTACTTTAGGCATTTCAAACTTATCTTTCTAATTTCGTCTATAATAATATTAGTTATGAGTACTTACCAGTTGAACCATCTCAACTCGACTTTCTTAAATTGGGTTAGGTTACTAATTGAGTTTGGTGGAATTTGTGAGTTTCAAACTCAAATCTGACCACTCTTTATCAAATTTTTTAAAACAAAAACATTTTTATGAACGATCAAATATCTTACAAAAGAGCAATTCAATTAACCTCACCAAATTACCATGGGGTTACAACTTACATGCGTTAATTCTACCATATAAAACCAATAAAACAGGACAAAGAAATTGAGTTGTTACGCAAAAAAAAAAAAAAAGAGGCAGAGTGAGAGCCAATGGCCATCTAAACCATGGTCGGTCCGAAGGAGGAGGTATAAGTCCCGATTTATACTATAAATTATTTTCACGGATGTCACTTTATCCAAACTCACATTTATTTTTTTATTTCTCATTTCAATAATTTTTTCCCAAATTTTATGTAGCATATTATTGCCTTCCCTTGGTTATAATTTCCACTATATAAAGGCCCCAACATCCTTGCATCCAATGTACCAATAATACAACATTAATTATTCTAGTTCTCTCGTTCTTACTTCTCCTATCTCTTCTCTCTGTTATGTTCATAATATAAAACTATACCATCATCAGCAATATCTCTCCCCAAAACTGAATCCATGGCTCTCCCCGACGCCTGGGACTACAAGGGCCGCCCTTCCGAGCGGTCTAAATCCGGCGGTTGGTCTAGCGCTGCAATGATTTTAGGTACTTTTGGCTTAACGTTTTAACTACTGTTTATCTTAAAATGACGAAACAAAACCAGTTCGTTCATTTTATTCTCGAGCATCTTGTATAAGGATACTCCTCAAGCTTCCCTAGATAATTTTTTTTGATCTAGGTGAATAAATTTTTAAAGAACGCAACTTATTGAAAAAAATTATTGATGTGTCTTAGATAGTGGAGTTTTGGGGATTAATTTGGTAAAACAATTCAGGTGTGGAGTTAAACGAGAGGCTTACTACACTAGGTATTGCGGTGAATCTGGTGACTTATTTGACGGGTACTATGCACTTGAGCAATGCTACCTCTGCCAACATTGTTACCAACTTCATGGGAACCTCCTTCATGCTTTGTTTACTTGGTGGCTTCATAGCCGACACTTTTCTTGGAAGGTATACGAATCTCATGCTGCACAACTCAATAATATTCTTAAGTTTGTACTATTCCGTTTGATTTTTTCAAAAAATTCTCTTCTCTTGTTTTTTTGTTGACAGGTATCTCACCATCGCAATCTTCGCTACCGTTCAAGCAATGGTACGATTACTCCTCTTTTCTTTTTTACAAAAAAACCCATAGTTTTTGTCATTATGTAACACATTGGCTCTTCCTCTTAAAGTACCAATTAAAGAATTTCGTATCAAAACCACTTATAACTAGTTCAAATGGGTGGATATGTACCTTGTTAATATTGAGGTTCAGGATTGCTAAAAAGGAAAAAAATGTTCATGTTAATAGTTAATACCAGACTAATTGTAAGACTACATGCATCGCATGCACCACTTTTCTTTTCTCTGCACCTAAAATTTGTTGGTTCACGTTAAATTAGCAACTACTACCTTTTCCTTCTATGTGCGACATGTTTTCAAACTTTTATAAATATTTAATTATCTTTTTGGTCACAAGAGTTAAGTAGTTTTTTTAAAAACTTTTGTCGAATTAAATTGTTTTTCCCCTTGGTTGTTGTTAATGTTCAGGGTGTCACAATCTTGACCATCTCAACAATAATTCCAAGCCTCAGGCCACCAAAATGCTCCAACGGAACAGATTGCGTCCAAGCAAACGGAACGCAACTGACGGCTCTTTACTTAGCTTTATACATGACTGCCCTTGGCACCGGCGGTCTTAAATCGAGCGTCTCGGGGTTCGGCTCGGATCAATTTGACGAAACAGATAAAGCAGAGCGTAAACAAATGGGAGCCTTCTTTAACTGGTTCTTCTTTTTAATTAGCATTGGATCACTTTGTGCAGTAACAATTCTTGTTTACATTCAAGACAATTTAGGAAGAGAATGGGGGTACGGTATTTGTGCTTGCTCAATTGTGGTTGGCATAATTGTGCTCCTCGCGGGCACGAGACGGTACCGTTTCAAGAAATTGGTCGGTAGTCCATTGACACAAATTGCGACGACTTTTGTAGCCGCTTGGAAAAAAAGACACCTTGAATTGCCTTCAGATGTGTCACTTCTATACAACATTGAAGACATTGAAGAAGGAAAGAAAAAGAAGCAGCAGCTGCCTCACAGCAAGCAATTCCGGTTAGTGTTTTTTTTATTAATTCTTTACGTAAATTACACCACCGCTAATTAAATTTTCAATTTTTTAGCACTGAAAACATTTCTGATACCATTAAGTCTATATATTATTCGGTCATTGCTTTATTTAATTAATTGTTTATTAATTTACATTCTTAGCAATAATTTGTTCGTCTATCATTTTCTTGGAGTACTAGAAATAATTGAAAGGGAATTTTCAAAAATTCTAGTTTTAGTTTCAACACCTGAATAGTCCAAAATGACTAGGACTAGTGGTAGTTATAATTCCTAACACGAAAACCATACAAAGTTCAATGTTGAAAAAGTTTATACCACCTAGGTTTCGCAAAATCACTTATATAATCATGTTAAACACAGTCGATGGCACAAAATTGCCAATTGTGGATAACTGGAGGAACACGTAGCTGGCAAATGGGCTAACTTATCTTTATTGGTGGGTCACCGATTAATGAATCATCGATCGTCCACACATATCCTCCAATCAGAGACCAAAATAATTGATTCAAGAATCTTGAAAGTTTTGTCCAATTAAATTACCTGGCCTGCCTTGACAAGGACACCCATTTATGTTTCTTTCCAATTACTACATTCACAAGCTGAAAACCACGTTTGCCTGACTAGTTATTATACAAGCAAAATAATTCATTAGAGCACTGACGTGCACTTTCAAAATTAGTATTATTGGCTTAGTCATCAAGTGTCTGTCTGAAAGTGAGTTTTGCTAAAATGGCAATGAAATTTATTACAAGATAGCTAGGACTTTTCTGTAACTAAGCTATTGTCTGGTTCAAGCAATTATTATTATTCACGATATTTGAATTAAGAATCTAATTACGTACATAGTTCAAATAGTTTAAGTTGCAAGTATTTTAGAACTAATCCATTCTTTCCTCAATAAGTGCTCGTTTGGTAGTAAGGAAGTTTATTCAAGAAGTATAACTTCCTTGGAAGTAATAAAAATGTGAATATTTGGTTTAGAGGAAGTGTGAGGGTAAAGAGAATTTTAATCAATTTTTCCTTAATTTTCAAAAAATAAATTACTGAGAAAAGACTCAGTAAGAAACTTCTTTAAAATTGTACTTTCATGGAAATAGCTTGTTTAAATCAAACAAACACTAATTTTGATAAGTCATTTTATATGCTCTTCGAATTCTCAACTCTTTACTGTTAGAATTAATTTTAATACTAATGGACTACAAACATATTAATGTTCTTCCCTCAATAATTACTTCTTTAGAAAATAAACAAGTATAGTGGTTTAAAAAAATATATTATACTTCCTCTCAAACAACATGACAATTTGTTGGTTTCCCTAAAAGTTTTAAATCTTTAATATACTTTTTGACTATCAAATGACACATAAATATGGGACAAAATGAGATAATCAAATATGTAGACCTACCAAATCTCGGTAAGAGAACTTGAAAAAACAAATAATGATAATGTGATCCCTAAATATCCGCCATATTCAATTTTGAATTAAGGATTATTTTTCTTGAAAGTGCATTGCAGTTAACTTGATATTAGCAACCTCAATTAAAGAGTTTGATGAGATCCATAGATTCTATGCATGTGTACATATGCATTATGCAACTCAAAATGAATAAATTAAATTGGAAACAATGTAACATGAATTGGAAGTTGAGACGGTGTGTGACATAAATTACTAGCAACCAAGGAAGGAATCAAAAACCATACATCACGAGCCACTGTTAAGCCAGTCTGTCTCCAAAGCCATCCTTGTGGGTTCTTGTCTTCAGCACTCACTGCACACTTTCCTTCGCCAGCTATACTCACGGACATTTTAGCTTCTATATGTCTACCCTTCTGTCTCTTCTTTTATATGTCCCTCACAAGGACCAATTTTAACCTATTCTTTAAGTTAAATTTTATTTTTTATGAGAGTCGTGTCCGAAATTTTAAAATTGGCAAAACGCATTTAATTACTTAAGATCTTACTAGATATTTGAACTAATGGACATGTAATTCATTAATCTTAAAATAGTTTCAAACACTAACAATTCTAAACTTCTATTTTCGTTGAAAGCATATAAATTATTTTAAAAAAATATCTCAGATATTTATTAGAATCTTCGTATAATCCGAAATTGATATCCACTGTTCCCATGTGCAGGGAACCAATAGGGTACTAAAGCTACTCGATTTGAAAATTTGTATGTTTAGATTGTTTCAATAATATGAGCAACTAAAAATTAACACATGGTTTGTTCTCTATGATGCAGTTTCTTGGACAGGGCAGCAATTAAGGACCCCAAGGTGATTAAGGCAAACAAGTGGAATTTATCAACACTAACAGATGTTGAAGAAGTGAAAATGGTGATTACAATGTTACCAATTTGGGGGCTACCACTACAATATTTTGGACCATCTATGCCCAAATGACAACATTCTCTGTGTCACAAGCAACAACAATGGACCGACACATTGGAAAATCGTTCGAAATCTCGGCAGCATCACTAACGGTTTTCTTTGTCGGTAGCATTCTCTTGACTGTCCCGGTTATGACCGAATTATAGTCCCAATTGCAAGGAAATTGCTCAAAAACCCACAAGGAGTGACCCCATCGCAACGTATTGGAGTTGGTCATGTTCTATCAACTTTAGCAATGGCGGCAGCTGCATTATGTGAATTGAAGAGGCTGAGAACCGCACGATCACAAGGTTTGACCGACGATCCGACGGCCAAGATCCCATTAAGTGTGTTTTTGTTGGTCCCACAATTTTTTTCTGGTGGGGGCGAGTGAAGCATTTACCTATATTAGTCAACTTGATTTCTTTTTAAGAGAGTGTCCAAAAGGGATGAAGACTATGAGCACAGGGCTATTTTTGAGCACTCTCTCATTAGGGTTTTTCTTCAGTTCTTTATTGGTCACAATAGTGCACAAATTGACTGGTCACAAGCCATGGTTAGCTGACAATTTGAACCAAGGCAAGCTCTATGATTTCTATTGGTTATTGGGAATTTTGAGTTCTATCAACTTTGTGATATATTTGGGATGTGCAAAATGGTATGCTTACAAAGACAAGAGGCTTGCTGACGAGGGTATTGAAATGGAAGAAATTGATGATCAACCAACTTTCCACTAAGAGATTTTCGTTTTGGGTTCTTGTTGTTTTTGGGAATCCACTCACCTTGTATTTTTGTTTTTAACTTTTGGGTTGAATAAGTTGTAAGCGCTTTGTACAAAAAGTTTGAAAAAAGAAGCAAAATAGTTGAACGTAAAATGTTCAGCGTTTGAATGCTCATAGAAAACAAGGTTTTGTTTGAGAGTGAATATACAGCTATGAATCATAAATAAGACAATGTGAGACCTATTGTACGATATATATAATGATGAATAGAAATTCACACTTCATCCTTCAATTATGTTCAGTGTTCAAAATATTTTTAGAATTCTGATTTCACGTTAGATTTACTACATAAAGTTTCAATTTTTTTTGGTTGTCTATCTTTTTTTTATTATAATTACCGCTCTTACAAGTCATTATTTGTTTACTATTTGTTTACTAGATAAGTTATCATTTCATTGTAAGGAAAAAAAAAAGCTGAATTATCTCTCATAGGTTTTTATTATCTTACTTTCAATCTAACTTTAGTTCCCTTAATTTGGAAGAAAAAAAGACATTTAATTGATCTTGCCTATAGAGTTATTTTCATTGCATCTTATAAATGGAAGAAAAAAAGTTCAATGTTGGAGAAATTACTATTGTTGTCGTTGTTTTTTGATCAAGCTTGGGTCCTAGCCCAATAAATTTATGCAAGGGCCATGAATTCAATTATGAAGGACCCATCTTACACTAAAGTCCCAATCACTATAAGGGTTATTAAATATGAAGAATGAATGGAAATTTTCAGTTTAAAAAAAGGATAATTAACTTTTTCGTCTCTGAGTTAGGCCTATTCTACTACCTGATCCCTCTACTTTAAACCCCTAGCAGTTAGTCCCTGACGTTATTTGACCAATTAACGTTCTTAAGTTTCTGTCAACATCAACAACTATTTTTTTATGTCAATTCCACAAACAATTCCAAACCCACAAAAGTCAAAACCAACACTCTCTAATTTGCAACTGAACCCAGAAAAATGAAAACCCACAATCCCTTCATGCCCTCCTCTCTCTTTCTCACCCATAAACATACTTGCCATGACAACACCAACTTTTTTTTGCCCCACCCCTACCCCCACCCGAGATTCGAACCCGAAACGTCCTCTGTTAAACATTAGGAGATTACCGCCGAGCCTGCCCCTCAGGGCTATTACCTTTCTCAATTGGTTGACACATTATTACCTTCTGTGAGACTATCTCTAATGTTCAACATCAAATTTTATACTAAATAGTATAGTTTCAATACCAATTATTATTTTATCTCCAATGTCCAACATCAAATCTTACACTAAAAAAAATATTTCATAAAATATTCTCTTATTCTTTCTTTTATTTCAATATTTCAAATATATAATTAAATAAATTTTTAATTATGGATAACTATTTATATAATAATTTAAAATTTTAAAATATAGTAGAATTTAAAATTAACAATTTTTAGAAATTAATTAATTTTATAAATTTAATTAATTAGACATCATAAATAATTTAAAGTAAAATATAATACTAAAATAAGCAAGGAACAAAAAAACTATTATAACTAATTTATAATAATTATTCAGTAAAAACTACAAACAAAATTTAACAAAAAATATCAAAAAATAATGTTGTGTTATTAATAAAAACAGAAAAAAATAGTGTCAAGATGGTGCAATGAATAATGTTACACCATATTTGGTGTAACATTGTTCATTGCAGCAAATTTATTTGGTGATTTGGTGATACATTTGAGATATTTGGCGTGAAAACCACACCAAAATTTGAGTTTTGGTGCTACATTGGAGATGGCATGATCGTCACTCAATCTTTTTCTTTCCGACTCAAATCTGTATTTGGCTTCCCCACTCGATACTCACTTGACTGTCTTGATTTCTCTGTTCTTTATATTTTTTTTATTTTTTAAAAAAAATTGTGAATTCGAACGGGTCAGATGAGTTGTGCATATGGTTTTGTGGGGGATTGGAGGTGGGTGGTTGTAATAGTTCCAAAATGGTTGATTTTGGGTTTTGTAGTTTTTTAAATTCTAGTTTTAGCCTTTTAAGTGGTTGTCGGAGGATCCTCTCATGTTTGAAGTTTGATGGGATCCTCCCATAACTCTGAACTCAGTACAAAACCTTTGATGGGAATGGCGGTGTTTGTCTTTTGGTTCAGTTAAGGTGGGTAACTATCAACTCAATACCGTATAGAAGGTACTTTGGTCTCATCAAAATTCTGTTTTTAGAAGTCAAAGGATACCACAACTTTTTCTTAACAGAATAATACTGTTTTTGTTATGTTCAACTAAAACTAAGGAATGAACTACCAGGGTTTCCAAAATATTATAAGGATGAACTTCTAGGTTTTGCTATATCTCAGGGACGAAATAGTTAGTTTCCAAAAAAGGAAAAGACTATCTTCTCCATTTGCAAAGGCAAATAATTTTCACTTTTTTATTTTTATCTAGCTAAGATGTCTTATTTCAGTATTAAAAATAAATTAATAATTTTCAATAAAAATTTTTATAATCTCAATAAGAAAATAAGGTACATAATTACTAACCTACAATTTGTTGTAGGAAATTATTACTTATCCTTAAAACTATGAATTACGAGTTGTGTTTTAGGATAGTTATTTGTCAATTTTGAAATTCAAGATTGGACTCTTTTTATAAACAAAAATTATGAGCCGTCTTTTTTATTCCAGAGATATTATATGACACATCATGTGCAATTAGTGAACCGATAATTGAGGAAATGCAGAATTGCTGCGAAACCAGAGGGCTATGCTTGCTGTAATGAATACAATTCTCAATTCTCATCAGGATAATATCTCGGATATTATATATATGGACTAAACTGCGTCATGCAATTAAAGAAGATATGGACATTAGTAGATGAAGAACAAATTAGTCGTTTTGTTGGGTAGGCTTAATGAGTCTTAATTTTGTGATGCGATAAATGCACCAATGTGGCATCTATTAGTAAATGAATTGATGAAAAGTAAGTGAAAGTTGTGGGCTTGGCCCTTAATCTAAGAATGATTTTAAAACCTTAAGAATAAATATCCTGGTAATGGTTAGTGAATTAAAATTTTTATATACATCAGGATTTAGACTATAATATCACATGGTTTCATGCGGTTGGGGAATATTCATATTAATGCGCAAAGGAGATTCTATGTCTTTTATCCACGTGTCCATTTGGTATGGACTCGTAAGTTTGCTGCGGAGGCACGATGCTTTAGGCTGCCACGGATGTCAAGGATCAAGATTTTTTCTTAGTTGTACTCCTGAAGTGAACATGAGACTAGAGGTGACAATTCTTGATTCGGCCCGCCAGTTCAAACCGAAACCGGACCGGCCCAAACTGGAACTGGACGAACCAGTGGAACTGCCAAAATCCAGTTTGATTCCTGTTCAATATTTTCCAAAACTGTTGAATCCCGGTTCAAGCCCACTTTTTCAGTTTTTATTTATATTTTTTACTTCTTTTAATTTTTTTAAAGAAATTATTACTTATATTTCTTAAGTTTTTATTTAAATTTTTAATTTAAAATTAAGAAGATAATATCTATATTTACG
Organism: Flueggea neowawraea; assembly: GCA_948243855.1. Taxonomy (NCBI): domain Eukaryota; kingdom Viridiplantae; phylum Streptophyta; class Magnoliopsida; order Malpighiales; family Phyllanthaceae; genus Flueggea; species Flueggea neowawraea. Next base: position 16,619 of record CAODLS010345790.1, read on the forward strand.
ATTACATTTAACAATTAGAAAACTGAAACCAAACCAGGACCAAAATTGATGACGCTATTGTTTTATTAAAAATATTCGGTTTGAACTGGAACCGTTAACCAACCGGAACCAAAACCGCTCTGGGTGATTTGGTTCTGGTTCAATAATTCCATTGAACCGGAACCGCTAGTTTATGAACTGGAACTGACGGTTTCGAATCGTGGCCACATCTACATGAGATTGTCAAGTGGAAATGTTCCTAGGAAGCTTCACATTTCCCCTATTCCGAGCACATGATCATGTTCAAGAGGAACATTCTCGGCTCTGGTCTTGTAGGAGTCTCTACCTTCCGGGCTATTTAGGTGTTTATTCGAGAAGGGTTATTCTTACCAAGCTGAGAAGATTACGCGCGTTGTTTCTTGTCAATGCAACTTAATTTTGCTACCGTCTGTTTAAACTGTGTATGGGCCTTACAATAGACTGGGTCTGATCATTATCACATATCATGAATTAAATGTAAAAATAAGTTTTTGATTGCAAAGTTTGTTTCTTTCTTCGTTAATGATTTCATTACATTCGGCTTCTACATGGGGAGGCCAGGCTAGCCACTTAGCTAAACAGGTCGTGGTATTGAGCTTCAACTAGCTCAATCATGTCGAATAAGATTAGCATTCAGGGAAATTATATTTTTAAAATAAGATTTGTATTGTAATAAAAAAATTTATTTCTTTAATATTTATATTAAATGGCTGTGTAAGAGACCCGCGTTTATTTATGTACAAAAGATTTTGCTGAATAAAAAATATAAATTTGAGAGTTTTTCAACAGCCAATAAATGCTCCTATAAAAAAAAAATCTTGTTAAATTAACAAAAATATTTTGAAATCAATGTCCTTTTACAAAGTTTTTACTTTTTACACTCAATCTAATAGGCTTTTATCAAATGTTTGTGTTGTGAACCTGTAATTTGTTTCTTATAAACCTGTGAACCTGTAATTTAAAACTTTGTGATAAAATAATTCAAATGACAATAATTTTTTTTCTTAATAAAATTCTATCCTCTAAAGCGCTAAAAAAACTCAAATGGTAATCAATTTTTTTATAGCTTAGAAATCTATTTTAAGTTCTTATCAAAAAAAAAATCTTTTTAATTCAATTTCGTATTTCATGGAGCAAAACAAAATTTAGTCCAGATTGTTAAAGCAAACGTAAATTCATATAATCAACTGATCCAACTGTGATATATGTCGCGGTATTGAGGAATCTTGGCACCACTGTCATAGGGATTGCGTGGATGCTTAAGGGATGTGGAATGATTTAACTCCGGACATCAAGAGACAATCCTTCTACAATATAGAGCCCAAACAATGGCTGAAGGAAAACCTGATGGATGAAACAAAGTATGACAGCCTTGTCCCTTGGAATATCCTGTTTAGTGCGGGTTGTTGGTACTTTGGAAATGGAGGAATGAGCGTATCTTTCAGCATAAAATCCAGCTGCGTAAAACCAATCTTGTGAGGGTTGAGGCTAGGGAGTATTTTCCCTTGAATAGTATTTTGGCAGAGCATCAACAGAAGAACAATAGGTGTTAAATTACTGTTGGTTGGAAACCTCCTGCAACAAGCTGTGTTAAGTTAAATACGGAAGGGGCGGTGATACCCGGAGGGGGAAAAGTGGGATCCTGTGGGGTGATAAGAAACGATAGGGGCGGATGGCTAAAGGGCTTTGTTGCTAATGTCGGACAATGTTCAGTATTAATGGCCGAATTATGGGGAGTTTACCATGGCCTTAAATTATGTTGGGATGATAATTGGAGGCAGGTTCAGGTGGAAACATACAGCTTATTAGCGGTGCAAATGATTAAAAGGGAGATACCAACTCCTAACAAATACATGGCGCTTATTGATGCGATTCGGGACCTTTTGAACCAAGTTTGGCAGGTGTCTTTAAGTCATGTGTTTCTTGAGGGTAACTCGGTAGCGGATAGTTTAGCCAACTATGCTCTAAGTTTGCCTATTGGGATGCAGGTACTCGAGGAGGCTCCTTTAGCTACTCGACAGGATATGTTTCGAAATGCAAATGGACTTTGCTTCACCAGGCCGTATGTCCGGATGTGATATGGTTCTCTTCCGAACCTTTGTGTTGTCCCCTACTTTGCAGTACGTGTCTGTGTGTCTAGAGGGTATTACGAGTTGTTTCAATGTTTCGATGTATGTCTCTCTCTTTTTTCGTTTTTACTGCTTGTAATCACGATTTTCCTCCGTTATAAATAATTGTTAATTAATAAAGTTGTAAGGTGCCTCCCTCTTTCGTAAAAAAAATATAATCAAAATGATCACCTATTGATAATAATCATAATTAAAAGAATACCAGCCATGACTTAATCTTGGCATGCATCTACGCTGTGCTGGCATTACAAATGACATAAACCTAGCGGATACATGAATGGTTTCATCAGTTCAAAAAATAAAAGGATATATCGCTGCATTCTGATCCAATCCTTCAGAACCAACAGATTAAAAATTTGCATTATTGAGCGGCATTCGAAATATAATATTTACAATAATTGAGGAGGGAAAAAAAAGAACAAGAAAAGCTTAAGTTATGTAGGATCAGCCACACATTATTATAATCACAAAAAGTTAACATGCAAAACGTGATTTTGATGTAGCGTTGACCTAGAAATTGTGATTTTGAAGGAAGGTTTCAACGAGGATTGTCTCAAGCCATCCAAATTTCAGTGGTGCTCATAACATAAACATTTTCAACCATCGACACAAAAGTTCATCAAAAGAAAAATCATTGGCACAAAATTAATGGCCGATATTTAAAAGAATTCTTTTGGGGAAAACAAAATATATCTTTGTTATGTGTATAATAACTCTAGGAAAAATATTTATATCTCATATAAGACAAGTTTTCTTATCTTAATAGTATACAGATTACGAGCTATAAAAAGTTTTATAATTTGTGTTCATTTAAGACAAAAAAAACTTGTGTTGAACTAAGACACAAAGCATTAGCATATCCAATGGTGCTCTTTATTATAAAATACAATTTTAATAAAAATAAAGAGTATATTTAATTATATAGAATAATAAAAGAAAATTTATTTTCTAATGCAACTCTTTAAAATCTAATGATATTTTGTTAGTTCCCATAAGAAAATTATTTTTTAATTATTTTACATCTTTTTTATATATTCTATTTATTTATTGTGTTTTCAACAAATAGAATTATACTATCATTAATGTCATAAAATATAAAATGTGTGTACTACTCTCTACAATTAGCTAGTGAAAGACATTCTTTATGTTATTTTTAAAGATAAAGAGTGTGATAAAAAGAGTATTAGAGCATCTCCAATGGTGCTCTTTATTTTAAAAATTAATCTTTATATAAATAAAGAGTGTAATTATTATTAAAGAGTAAAAAAATTATTCAACTTCAATGGATTCTTTAAATTTAACTCTTATTGGGACTAGTAATATATTTAAATATAACAAAGAGATATTATGTAGAAATGTATACTTAATGGAGAGAGATATTAAACAAATTCACGGATCGTCTATAGGAGCCCGACATGTCTCACACAAGCCTCAGAGAACAGAAACATACTAGCCAACATATTTTATTATTAAAATATTTGATAAAACGTCTATTAATAAAAAAATATAAGCAATAAAAGTAAATATATCATATATATAAAATATCTAAAATATATCAATAAGTGAAACCAGGTAAAGATATATCAAAATACAAAACTCAGTAACCCAACAACATCCTAATGTAGAGCTCTAAAATCAAAACCAAATAGCATGAAACCAAAGGGCATCACTAACCAAAGGACGTCTCACTGGAAACCAAAATGTGGTGTAGTTGTCGAAGCAAAAATCTATAGACCTGAAAAATCGGGATCAAAAGTTGACAAAGAAATAAAAGGGGGTAAGAATCCAGTGAGGAATGACACTCCAGAGCACCTCATATTTGTCTCACAAAGACTGTTTTGAAAACAATTCAAAAATACCACATACAGGTATAGATAAATATATACATATGTATACATGTTATATAGATGGTAGTTTTTCGAAACCCATTTCGAAATTGTTTCAAAACAAAGCAACTAGTATGAACGCAGGCAAATTGAAAAATAATCATTTCAGATTCAAAACATAATATTAGAAATATGAGACCAAAGCAAAGGTGTGCATGTAGCATATATAAAAGTGGTGATGAGGACTCCACCACTAATCAAAGTCAAATCATGTGTTGGATTAGAACACATAGCTACCATCATTCCTGTTAGCTAGGCATTTACAAAACATTGGTATATCAAAGGCTACTTCGACCTCGTACTATAGGTATCCCATATCAGAAAATAAAATCATACTGATATAGTATAAAAGCAGAGTCATGCAAATCAGAATAAAAAAATAAAAAGTGTATATATATATATATATATATATATATTCAAAAATAGAGTACTGATTATTAAATCACATAATCAATTTATTAGTTAAGCTAATCCTTAATTAATCAAAATTCAGAATATAGTCAACACAACAAAAACAAATAAGGTTTTGAGATACAACCTATGTGTCTGAAGCTGATATCCACTCACCTGGTGTCCCAAGATGACGACCCTGTCAAGCTCTACTAGGTGGCTGATAGTGCTGATAGGAACAAGAAGCTGAACAAATATATATCGAAACAGATATATCATAAACAAATCGAAATGCGGTAATGTGGTTGTACCAAAATGCTATGCAATGCAAATGCAAACTCGAACCCTTAAAAGATTCCCAAAGATTCATTTCGAATAAGATTCTATCATTCTTAATCCAAAATTCAGAATCTACGTAAAATTAAAGTTTGGCCCCCGACCTATGTAAAATTATGCTTTAGTCCTCAAGACTTAACAAAATTCTAAAATAGTCCTCCAAGTATTCTGAAATTACTAACTAGTTTTTCAAGTAGTCAAAATTTTTAAATTAGCCCCTAACTCTCAGAAATTACAAAATACAAAAAATTACATTTATGGTCCCATAGAAACATGGCTTACTCGAGTAAACCAAAGCTTTACTCGAGTAACACCCTTCAATGGCTTACTTGAGTGAGAAAAATGCTTACTCGAGTAAATCACCTTCCCAGATTTTTGAAAACTTGACCAACTCTTGATTTAACCGGTAAAAATCAAAATCAATCACCCACATTGACTCTAACCAATTTATTGAACACGGATCTATGATCAAATCCATCAAAACAACTCCAAATTTCCCACATTTCGTTCAAATTTGAATCTAACCCTAGCTCTACCAAAAACTCATCAAATCTTTTGATTCAATGCTTGAATCATGTTCATTCAAGTCACCTCTAGCCTACTCTATCATTCCATAGCATCCATTAGTTCAAAATCATAAGAAAATCCGAACCCTAGAGGATTTTGGCCCAAAACGGATTTCCAAATTCAAATGCATAAAGAATGAGTTAAAAACTAAGAAAGAGGAGTAATATTACCTTAGAAAATGATTAGGAATGATGGGGAACCAATGTAAATGATTTATGGGATGATTGAGAGTGTTTTGAGTGAGAAAAGAGAGAGTGAAACCGACGGTTTTAGGCGGGGGTATATATATATATATAGAACTCTTCAGAAAACGACGTCGTTTCTGAAGAATTTGATATGCACACTCGAGTAACATCCTTCATTACTCGAGTGACACACCTATTACTCGAATAACACATCTTGTTGCTCGAGTAACATTTTCCCAGGTGTTCATCTGAGAACACGGCTTACTCGAGTAACCAAATGGCTTAATCGAGAAATCAATATATGTTTTTACTTAAGTAATCCATGGTCTATCTCACTCGAGTAACACCTCAATACTTACTCGAGTAACTCCTCTAAAAAACATTAATCATCAACTCAACACGTCAATCGATCGAGATCGAAACGAGACTGAGCAGAAAGCTACAAAGAACTTAATTTAACGGAATTCGGCGGGGTATTACAAAAATGAAGAGTCAAATAGACTAGCCACATATAACTAGTCAAACTCACTATTTATTTTATTTTTAAAGATAAAGAGTGAAATAAAGAGATGATTAGAGAAGAAAATCAAACAAATTCTCTTTATTATCAAGATAATAGTTAATATAAAAAATAGCACTGCAGATGCTCTTAGAATTATAATTTGAGTCACAATTTTTTATTATAGATATAAATGTTAATATAAAGAGACATTAAAAATACTATTACTCAATTACTTTATGACACCAAAACCATCTAGTGATGGAGTAGTAGTACTTGTAGTATAAATGTGAAAGCAATTTGACGGAAGCTAATAAATTAAATCTTACCAACTAACTTAAATGTGTGTGAGTCTAAATTTTATACCATCATGAGATGATGTCAACAACCTGTCTACATGAACAATTAAGAAACGCAAGGCCTAATTTTAACGTTATTCTTATCTATGTAATTCTTTCTGTTTTTCGACTGGATTCTTATCTATATAATTCTTATTTTCACACCTTAATTTTGCAATATTAGTATTGACAACAAACCTAATAATTAATTAACAAATTATTGTATTCTTATCTCCATTCTTATTTCACACCCTATTATAGAAAGCTTTACAATCTTCCATTAGCAAGTGTTACACTCGTTATTTGAGCTATTAAGAGTTTTATGTTAGTTTGCCGTAGGGTATTCTCTTTTTCTTTTGTCATCTATTTTCTTCTGATTTTTCTGAGTTATCTGGATGTAGCCTTTTACTGTTACCATCACCCTCTTTTTTAATATCTTATTTGAACTTATTATCAATAAATAAAGATTTTTAATTTCTTGCCTAACTCAGATTTTATGTTTTACTCTTATCCCTATTGTCACTACAGCTGCCTTTTACATTATACTTTTCTGTTTGCACCTCCACTATATTCCTTTGATTTTAATTTTTTTTTCTTATTTAAGTGTTTAATAACTACTATAACTAGATCGGGTCCAGAGGCCAAGACAGTGGCAGAGCCAAGATTGGGGAAGTGGGGGTTGAATTTGTTTAGTCAGATTTTTCGCTAAGCGATGTGTACGGTAAAAAAAATATAAAATAGAAAAATTAAAATAAATAAAATTAAATATTCGAATACATATAGTAATTATACAACTATTTTTGCACACTCGAACTAAGAGATGATATTTATTTTATATATGTCGTCATACCTTAAAAACATTGCAAAATAACCCCATTCCATAGACTAATCAAAAAACAAAATAATAATAAATTTAAGTCAAACCAAATCAATTCACCTAACAATTACAAGCATCCAACATTCCAACTAATTCAAATATTGAACTGAATTTAAGTCAATTTATTCTAATAAAATAACCTAGCAATCACAAAATAATAACAAAATTATTAGACACCCAAATCAATTAATCTAGCAATTAAAAACTAAAAAAATCTAATTAATTCAAATCTTGCAATTAAATCCATTCAATCACAAATAACAAAATTATTTAAGTCAATTTTTCTAACAAAATAACCTAGCAGAGAAAGGAACTGAATTAATCAACAATCCTAACCCTAATTAAAATAAAAACTGAATCTCAATATAAGGAAAACAAAAGGCTCGACTAACTTACAAGCAGTGGACATCGTCGGCGAAGGAGAGACAGCGGTGGCGCTGTGGAGCACTGGAGGCTGGAGTGTGTTGGTCGGCGGCATGGTGGGTGGAACCGTGGTCCGTGGAAGATGGATGCAGCAACAAGAATTTGGGGGAGTGAAGTGAACTGGACTGGTGCGTGGTGAGGGTTTGTGACAAACCCACATTTTCTTAAGTGACCACCTGGCCACTTATATAATTTTTTTCAGTACGTCGTTTCGTCCCATTGATTTTTTTATTTTTAAATTACAGGGTGAAACGATGTCGTTTTGCTCTATGATTTAAAATAAAAATAAAATTTTCGTCTTGTCCCTGTGCTTCTTCTTCCTCGCGACATCGCCCTAGGTCACCTCCTCCAAGTTCCAATGGCAACAATGGTGGCCCTTCCTCGTCTCCTCGAAGCCCCGCTAGTGGCGCTCCTCCACCGCTAGTGGGTGCCCGGACATCCACTGGTACTGGTCCCTTGGTGGCTCCGCCACTGGGCCAAGAGTCTGGTGATTCGTGATCTAGATGTCCCCTCTAGCATTTGGAGTAAAAGATATGGTAGGAATTCAATTTGTATCGATTTGGGACTGATCGAGAGGTTTTAGCATATGAAATTAATCTGCATATTATACAGAGGAGATGCTCAGAATGTGAAGGGGTGTGCTATTTATAGAGCACTGATGAGAGGATCAAATGTTCCATTAATTTTTTAATGCACTATGAGATGTATGCCTTCATGTTTTGTATGAGAGTAATCGCACTCTTTTTTTAATTCACTCAGTAATTTTTTTTTCTAGATTATGGACCTTGGTTGTTATAAATTGACTTTCAATGGGTTTGGTCTTTGTGAATTTTAATAGTTGAGTTTAGTTAAACTTTTGTTTTTTTACAGATTATGAGTCTCACAGAGAGGAGACACATTCTTAAAAAATTTTAAAATAACACTTGTTTCACCCATCCCTTGCATGTATTGAATTTAATATCTTATGATTTTCGATGAGAGACCAAGAAGCGTCTTTGTGCCCCTAATCATTATAGAGAAATAGGATTTTATAATGTATTTTATTCAAAGTATATATTTTCCATAACTAATTGGCCCCTAGCAAAATAGAAAAACAAGTGTAGAAAATAAGACGATGAAGATAAATAATGCAAGGAAAAAATATAACAAATTATAATTTCTATGATGATTTTCTAAGATATCCTCTCATCCGAATAAACTGATTTTTTTTTATAACAGAGTATAAATAATGCATATCTTGCCTAGGCGAAAAGCGACTTTGACGACTCGAGCTGGTATGAGGTGTGGATCTCTGCCTTTTCTTTATGTTGGTGTGCCACTTTTTGTGGGTGCACCTAGACGAAAATGGTTACAACCCGTGGCGGATAAAGCTCTGCCCAAACTTGCTAATTGAAAAGGAAATACCTTGTCTCAAGCTGGCAGGTTGGTTCTTATTCAATCAGTTATTATGAGTTCGCTTCTCCATTCTTTTTCAGTCTACAAATGGCCGGTGTCGCTTCTCAAGTATTTGTAGCATCGCATTCGAAACTTCTTGTGGTCGGGTTCTGTTGATAAAAGAAAATTAATTGTTCCATCTTGGCGAAAGTGTTGTTTGCCCATTACAGAAGGTGGTTTTGGCATTAGGCAGCTGGCCATTATGAATGAAGCTTTACTTGGTAAGCTTTGCTGGCGAGTAATGACAAAAGGCAGCATGCTCAGTTTTTATGTCAATAGTTGTTTTGTGAAGCCTTCAAGTCAGCCTACCCTAGCTTATGTTTCTTCCTCAATTTGGAATGCTATCAAGTTGATTTAATCTCGACTCTTTGATGATGTCCTATGGTTGCTGGGTAAGTGAAGCACGATGAGTTTTTGGCATGGTAAATGGCTTGACCCACCACTTATGGATAGGTTGAACTTGCAAGTCTCTACTCTTCCTGAAATAGTTTCAGACTTCACCCTTAATGGTGAGGGGCATATTCCATGGAAATTTTGAATTGCATTTCTCATGTTGCCTCGGACATTAAGCAGGTGAAATTTCTGGGCAATGACTCTGAGATTGTTGTGTGTGGAGACACTCTGTTGATGGCTCAATATCTTCTAAGATTGTCTATGATTTTTGGAGTGAGAAGGGCTTTAACTCACCTTGGTTTAAGCTGATATGGGCACGCTTTATTCCTCTGTTCCATTCTTTACTTTGTTGGAAAGCTATCACAAAGAAGATAGCCACCGAAGACGAGTTGATGAGGAAAGGGCATCATCTAGCGTCGA
>CAODLS010345820.1:0-10648 GCA_948243855.1 Flueggea neowawraea
ATGAGGCTCAGATGGAAGCACCAAGGGGAAGGAGTGGGAGTCCGTAATGTGCCAATGAAACACATTAAGCTTATTAAAACTCATGGCCTCGATGGTCCTGAGAATGTCATCGACCCCATAGAAATTCCTGGAAGTGTCTAACATGAAGCCTCTGTGGGGAAAGAGAGGAGAGTCCCAAATGAAGAGGCCAAGAGGGACGCAGGAGGGCTGGCCCCACACCAACTGCGAGAATGTCTCAAGACCCCTCATTGCCCCCCACACTGTCTCAGCACTGAGAGTGGCAGTGGGCCCCCCAGCGCTGGGGATGGAGAGGGTGTACGACTCATTTACGTCGTGGCGAAGCTGAGAGTTGAGATCGGAGACCGTGACGGAAAGGGTCAGCAAGGGAGGGTATGAGGAGGAGATGTTGACATGGGGAGGGGTGACAGGGCGGTGGTGCTCCGTGAGAATAAAGCGGAGGAAGCGGTGGACGGCAGGGGAGAGGTGGGGGTGGGAAGGAGAGGAGATGTAGAAGCAGGGGGAGAGGAAGGTGGCCTTGGGTTGAGGCCAAGAAATGAGTCTTGGTTTCGGCCATACGTTGATCCCTGGAGATGTGGCTGCGAATGTGGTAGGAAAGAGTATGGTTGCGGGAATGATGATAGGGATAAGCATGGTTTTAATTACTTGGATTGAATTATAAACCTAGAGTTGTTGCCCGTTCCGGAACCGGCGGTTTCGGTTTGTAAAATATAGGAATTGGAATCGAACCGTAGTTTTTACGGTTTGATTCGGTTCGGTTTGATTCCGGTTCCGATTTTGACCGGTTTAACTGTCGGTTCGGTTCCGATTCGGTTTCATGTTTTCTTTTTTTTTTTAAAAAAAATTGTTTTTAATCCGTTATTTTATCCCGTCAATTGGTTTGTAAATTTTGTTATATTCAATAATTAACTATAATACCAATAATACATTTTATTTTAAAGATTTTTTAATAATTTTTAAATAAATTAACTATTCTATTAGTAATTAATAATAATAATTTATAGAAAAATTAATTTTTGAGAGAGTGTAGAAGAGATTGAGAGATAAAAAATGGTGTAAAATTGGTAATAATGAGGTGGAGTATTTATAGAGTTAAAAAATAAAAAAAAAAAACAAAAAAAATAAAAAAAAATAACCGTTGAAACCACCGGTTCAGTGAACCTCCAGTTCAAACCGCCGGTTAAACCGACGGTTAGACGGTTTTTAAAACGAAAAACCGGAACCTAAACCGTAAACCGCCGGTTTTGATCGGCCGGTTCCAGTTTCGGTTCGGTTCCGATTTTGACCGGTCCGGTTGTGGTTCGGTTCGCCGGTTCCGGTTTGATTTTTACAACTCTACTTGACGATCTCAATAGGGACGCACTTGCAGGAAGTCACGATAGATTTTGTGCTATCTTAAAATAATATATATATATATATATAAATATATTTATAATTTATTTAAGATATATTATATATATATTTATAGTATTAGATGGGATATTAACAAATTATATATAATATATATATTTTTCTATATTTTGTGAATTTTAAAATATGTTATATAAATATATAGTATAAAACTTTATACTATCATTTTATTTATCGTTAGACCCTTGAATAGATTTAGTTTTGGATCTATTACTGAATCTAAATATAATAATCAAAATTAAGAATCTTATACACCCGATTCTTTGGATCATGTAGAACCATGTGTTTAGTTTTACTGCACATCATTATAACCTTTCCATTGTCAAGAAAGAAACATAGATTGAATTCCATACATCCATAAATCGTATGTGGTGGAAAATAATAAAGGTTTTACCATGATTTTGAATCTCAATACTCTTTCATGAACCATGTTTCACGTCCCTCTTCATACTCGCAAAAGGGGAAAAAAAAAAGGATTTTCGTAAAGTTTCTGGAGATTCATGCAGTAGGCCACTTTCTGGACCAAACTCAGGCACATCCATCTCAATAATCTTTTCTTCAGTAACATCAAATGAAACTATCAAACCACCAGATGGAGTACCTGCCAGCCAGTGCAACCTGCCATTCACATGTACAGCATAAAAATGGAAAAATGTATATTCAGACTTCAAAGTAAAAGCTCTCCACCTATAAGTCCTTGATGGATATACATTTACTTTAGTTGAGTCCTCAAATGATGACATTCCTTCTACTTTGTAGTCATTGTTTTTTTGATCATATCCCAACCCTAATTCAGTTCCCAAGCAAAGTTCACCAGGAAACTCGGGAAGAATTCTTAATTCTCTGGTGGCTGGATTCCGAAGCAATATGCTTCTCTGGATCTCGATGATGTAATTAGGACGGAAACCAGTTTTTATAATGCATACTAATCCACCAGCTGATGCGACAATTTCGTAGTCACCGAAAGGCTCAAGCTCAAAATGCAACAACTCACGCAACTCTTCAAAATTTCCGTCACTCAAAAAAAACCAACCGAAGCGTGTAATTTACAAAATTTATTATACTTTCTTACAAGATAACAACCAATAGACCCTTCAATTAATCGGCTCATGTGAGTTTTAATGAATTGAGGGTCCCCAAAAAAAATATACCATTTGTTGGAAAAAGCGGTCCGTCCATGACGGGTGAACCGAACCTGGTCAATCAAGGTGTAAACTGATACTGTAGAGCCAGACCAATTGGCAAGAATGATTGAGTTGGGCCCAACATGAGCCCATTAAACCCATTTAAAGGCTTATATAAAGTGAGGAAAGAATGAACTTTCCATTCCAACACACACACACCAAAATCTCTAAGAGAGAGAGAGATTGTAATAACCCTACCGTTCCGATCAATTCTTTGCAGCGTCCGACCAATTTCAACGAGGTCTTTGGTGGAACGTCATTCGATTGATAATGGTCTTTGTTCATTTGAAAATTTGATCCTTGAATGATTGAGATGATATTTGGAGTGTTTGAGAATGCTTGCATTTGTTTAAGATGGTACCGTTGTAAGATTGGGTGTTGTTGGGTCTCGAGGATGATGGGATTCATGATTTTAAGTTGAGATCATATTTGAGGAGTGATTTTGTGCACATAGAGCTTGCTGGAAGCCATCTACGTGTATAGCAGGAGTATCTGGGCATGTTGGGCGTGATGCAAGTTGGTTTGTGGGCTGTATAGGCCGTCTATGTGCGTTGTAGGAAGTTCTGTACACGTAGTTCATGATCTAGGAATGAACTGTAGGTTCTCAAGCCATCTACGTGTGTTGTAGGGAGGAACTACGCACATTGAAGTTGATCTGGATTGAGCCAAAAGTTGTTGAACACCGTCTACATACGCTGTGTAATTATCCATGCACTTTGGACTTCTTCTAAGTGCGCATACGATGTACTACGCAAGTTGATGTGCCCAAGAATGCTGAAAATGAGTGAAACATTACGTTTTGCTGAGATGGGTCGATAAATACCCCTTCACCTGACCTTGGTCTGTCATTCATCATTTCATTCTCTCTCACTCTCAGATCGATTCTCTGACTTCGTCTTTGCTTCCCCAATGTTCCTAAACATCTCTGAAAGTAAGATCAATCTTCTAACCTCTTCATTTCGTCCATTTTATGCATTTGATTTCTGAATCACATTTTGGTCCGATTTGATTTAGGGTTTCTGATTTTGAATGATTCTGTTAAGATGGATGCTGGAGGTTGTTAGATGATGATTGTTTGAGGTAAGATCATCATTCCTTTCCTCTTATTTCATCATTTTCACGCATTAATTTCGGAATCCCTTTTTGGCCAAATTTGCATCTAGGGTTTGGATTTAACGTTTCTGTTGGAATAGATGTTAGATATTGATTTTTTATGGTTATGTGAGGTTAGACTAACATGAATACATCTTTGAATCAAGATATTTGATGAGTCGTTAACCAGGTTAGGGTTTGATTTGAGTTTGTGAAGATTTTAGATGATTTTGAGTTGTTTTTGAAAAACCAATCATAGATTTGAGTTTTTGAGGTTGATATCAACTTGTATAGGTGTTTGAAACTGATTTTTATTGGCTGAATTGAGAAAAATACTTTTTGGGTAATTTTTTTCATAGGGGCTCAACTTGATATTTTACCAGTTTGGCGTTAAAATATAGTTTATGAATAATTTGTAGTTTGATTTGATAATATAAATACCTTGGGGATTGAGTGATAAATTCTGAACAGTTTGGAGGCTAAATTGTAATACTACATCGAGGTCCGAATTTCGATGAGCGATAGACTTTCGATTCAAATAGGATTTCTGACGCCAATGGCGTTTGAACTGCATTTGCACTTCATGCATCTTCTGTATTAACACAGTTACCGTATTTGATCTGTTTGTAAAATACTTTGTTTCAGCTCAGTTCGGTTTCTGAGCTGACTAGCCATCGACCGGTGGTTAATGATTCAGAGTTTGGAAGCTCGGCATCGAGGTGAGTGGATGACAGCTTCAGACGCATAGGTTGTGTCTCTTTCACTTATACATTTTTGTGGTGCTATCAACTTAGCATGTAATTTGGAATAATTAAAGGATTGAAAATCCTAAATTTTGGCCTATGTGAGGACTTGATTGATTTAATGATTCTTTGGTACAATTCTGAAACGAATTCTGAAGTTTATTTTTGGTAAAGTATTTGTCTACTTTTCATACTCTGTTTTTGTATAGCATACCTTTATGGTTTTGCAACCTTTGAAATGAATACTTCATTTCTTGTTCTAATAAATATTTTAGATTTCTGTAAAATCATACTTATATGTATGTACGTTTTTGGACTTCGATATACAAGTTTTATCTTATATATCTCTCTTTGGTTTTGATATACTCAGTCGTATGACCTTTTGGTTTTTGATTTAATTATACTATATATATGTTTTAGAGACGGGACGCCTATGCTATGGGGTACGTAGCCTTTGGTATACCAATGTTTTGATATAACCCAACTATCGGGGTGGTCGATAGCCATGCTGTCCTGATCAGGCACATAATTGGATATCGATTAGAGGCGGAGCTCTCATCATCATTAGTGGCGGGTACAAAACACCTCGTGACTAATGCAGAGTCCATATCACGTTTGCTTTAGTCCCCTATCTATGATACATGTTTTGACTCTGAAATGATATTATTATTATTATTATTATTATTATTATTATTATTATTATTATTATTATGCCTACGTGACAAACCATTTGACTCTAGAATTTCTAAAAAGCTAGAAAGGTTTTGAGCTTTGTTTTTGAAACTCTCAAAAATAGCTTAAACGGATTTTTGATTTCTGTTCTGAAGTTTTTGATACAACAAACAAAATGTTTTTTGTTTTGAAACTTCTACTAAGATAAAATATTTTTTGAAGAGCTTCGATTTGTTTTTGAAAGCATCTCGGTCTTGGTTTATTTTGAAAATATTCTTGAAAGATTTTGCTCAATTCCAGCAATGTTTCGTGTATGTTGTCTGCTTTGGTTACGAACGTTTTCGAAATGTATCTTTGAAAACCTACTATGTATGTAGACTATATATATGTATACCTTTTGATACCTGCATGTGGTATTTTCGAACTGTTTTCAAAACAGTCTTTGTGAGACACGTATAAGACAATCTAGAGTGTTATCCCTCACTGAATTTTACCCCTTTCTTTTGTTTGTCCCTATTTATTATCATCTTGAAGGTGATTTTTATGGACTATGATCTTTGGTATCTTCAGCTCAATGAGACATTGTTTGATGTTGCAGTGAGTGCCCTTTCTGTTTGGGCTCAGTTTGTATGTTTTTTTAGACGCTCCACACTGAGTTTATGTGGTTCTGTTTCGTGTTTCTGTTATTTCAAATGTTTTAATTTGAAATATTTTCTGCATTTGACATTGTATATGTTTTGTTAAATAAGGTTTAAACTTTTATTCGATTTTGTTAATTTTTTAATTGAATATGATTTTTGGGTAGAAGTTCTGTACTTTGATATTTGTGCGAGATGGGTCAGGCTCCCAAAGATGGTTCTCCTTGTATGTCGGTCATGGTCTTGTGAATGGGTCATGACAGAAATGTCGATCTCTCTCACCGAAGAGAAGAAGAAAAAGTTGTTCTCGTTCATCCCCACTAAGTCCTGCATGGATCCACGTGGCATCTAGGCTACGAAACAGCCGAACACTTCTATTGACAACTCAACTGTAGTTTGCTTGCTCTTTTGCTATCTTCTGTTGGAATCCAGGTTAGTGAGTCGAACCTATGAATTATACTGTTTATTAGTTAAATCAGTATAGGATTCCTTCACCATTTTTTGCATACAAATTCAAACCGGAGAATAGACTCCAGTTTTTGTCATATATTATTTGTAATATCCTGCCTGTTCTAACCAGAATCTTGTCCTATTTCGAAATGATTGGTGTGGGAATGTTGATCATTGAGTTTGGAATGTGTTTGAGGGTTGTGCTGTGTACGTAAAGCACATTGGGGGTCGTCTACGTGCGTTGTGCAAAGTGCTACGCACGCAGACGTGGTTTAGGTTTTAATGCAAGCATGCTTGGGTTCATTTGTATGCATTGCAGTGCTTCTGTGCATGTTGATCACCTTTTGGGTGTGAACCGTGGACACGTCAGGCCTTCTATGTACACAGCAGGGGGTGGAACGTATGTAGGTCGTAGATCTGAGAACGAGGGTTCCTGGATCTGCCATCTACGCACATTATGTGGGATGCTACCTACGTAGAGTACGGTTCTACATATGTAGATCCTGGTATTACGCACGTAGATGAGTTCCTTCTGAGCGACTTTGGGTGAAATGCAACATTCCATGTGACTGGTGATATTACTTGGACTTTCCAGGTGAGTGAATAGCAGCTTCAGACACACATGATGTGTCTCGAAACTTCTATTATTTGTTTTTGATGTGTTGAATGTATTTATGAAAATGGACTAATATGAGGATTGACTAAGTTAATAAACTGATTATGTTATATAATAATCAGCCTTTGGTTTTCAAACTAATATATATATGTATTATATATATCCCCTCTGATTTTGATGCTGCGATGCATGCCTTTGATTTTATACTATGTAATAGTATGATTTGGTTTTCTGATATAAGGACACATGTGCTACGAGGCACATAACCTTTGGTATACTAATGATTGAGACAACCTAGCTACCAGGGGTGTCGGTAGCCATGTGTTCTGATCCAATACATGATTTGATATTGATAGAGGCATGTCCACATCACCATTAGTGGTGGATCCACAATATCTCGTGATTAGTGATGGAGTCTATATCACGTTTGCTTATGTCTATACCTCGTGATTAGTGGCAGAGTCCATATCACATTTGCTTTAGTCACATATCTATGATATATGTTTTGACTCAGACACTCTGATTTAAACTTGAAATGGATTCAGTACGCCTACGTGCATGTTGGTTGCTTTGTTTGCAACGATTTCAAACGAATTTTCTGAAAAGCTATTACTATAGTGTGTATATAAATATATACCTACTTATTTTCGCATGTGGTATTTGTGAACTGTTTTCAAAACAGTCTTTGTGAGGTACATATGAGGCGATATGGAGTGTTATTCCTTACTGGGATTGACCCATTTTTTATTTCTATCTATAGTTAATTTGTCTTCCAGGTACGCAGATTTTGGCTTCGGCAACTGATCCGCATCTCGGAGACCAGTGAGGAGTCTTTTTGGTTAGTGACGCCTATTAATCGGGCTCTTTTGTTTTTGTTAGAGCTCCGTACCGGGATGCTATTGAGTTACTGAGTTGCCCTTCATACTCTGATACATTTTGTATTGGTTTTACTCCCAAATATTATTTTGGTATATTAATATATAAATATATATGTAAACCGATTTTACATATTATATGTTTTGAATTGCAAATGGTTACTAAATTATTTTGGTAACAAATGTTTTGGGTAGTGAATTCTGATCTTTGAGGCTTGTGCGAAATGGGTCGGGCTTCCACAGACGGTTCACCTCGTAGGTGGTATCAGAGCCTAGGTTTCGTAAGTTTGAGCCGTTATGTACTCTGATACCAAAGGTGGTATCACAACGTTAAGTTTTGTATTATCTAGGGTCGGTGTGGAGCCTAGGTATCTTTGATCGAGTCAGTATGATTTGCTTCTGTATACCTTTTGATCTTTGGTACAGTACTGTGGCGGTCATATGCATTTTGACATTGCATATGCGATTTGTTTTGTTGTAGATATGGATCCTCCTCGTGGTTGAGGTCATGGTTGAGGTTGTGGGAGACCTAGGTGTCAGCCTGTCAAGGATGCTGCCCATTCTGTAGTCGACCAGCATGATGCAGCTAGTTTTCTAGAGGTCACAACACCAGCCCCTTAGCCTCAGCGGCAGCCAGCTCCTATTGTCCGATGGATGCTTTTGAGTGATTCACCTAGGTTCTTATTTGGGTGGAGGAAAGTTTAGAAGGGCAGGCAGTCGGAGGCCAACCTATTCCACCAGTTGTAGCATCATTAGTTCTGCCACCTCAGCTTGAGGCAGCTGTACCGACACCTGTTGTAGTTCCAATAGCATTGCGATCTAATGTTGAGTCTCATCTCAGCAGGTTCTTAAAACTTGCTCCGCCTAGGTTTGAGGGCAAAATGGGGGAGAATCCCAAGCGTTTCACTTTCACGGTGGGATAATATTTTGAGGTGATAGAGCTTACTGATGATACTTCGAGGGTTAGACAGGCATCATTCTTGTTGGATGATAGAGCCACTAGATGGTGGTAAGATCATGGATCTCGCAGAGTTACTACTTGGGAGGATTTCAAGTATAAGCTCACACTATTTGTCCTACCTCGGAGTGAGAGGGATAAGAAGGCAGATCAATTTACCAAGTTTCATCAGGAGCTCGTTATGTTTGTGACAGAGTATGAGGACCAATTCAAGGAGTTGAGTTGGTATGCATAGCCAGATGCTCAGAGCGAGGAAGCCTTGGCAAGAAAGTTTTTGAATGGGTTGCTGACCAAGATTAGTAGAGTGGTAGCTACTCAGGGTTTGCATATTGTATCGCAGATAGCAGAGGCTGCTAGAAGTATGGAGTACCAGGACGAGAGGCGTTTGAGGGAGCCCAATAGGGCAAAGACTGAGAGTACTTTTGGAGGCCAATAAGGCCGATGATAGATTGGTCAGTCAGAGCAGAGGTGTAGACACATCTCTAGAGGTCAGGGCCATTGACAGGGTCAGGGTTCTCAGAGTGCTAATATGGCATAGCCAGCAAGGCATGCTGGAGGGCAAAGTGCTGGAGGCTCACGTCCACAGTGTGAGACATGTGGGGAGAGGCACTCAGGAGCTTGTACCAGGGCAGCATGCCTTTGCTTCTATTGTAGACAGTCAGGATATAAGGTGGTTGAATTTCCTGTAAAGCATGGCACATGATCTCAGACAGTATAATCAGAGGTTGGAGGTACAGGCACTGCTAGCGTGAGAGCTGACAGAGGTGCAGGTAGAGGCACGACAGGTTCTGAGATCCATAGCCATTTTGGTCAAGGTATTGGTCGTGGTCAGGTCGGGTTCTGTTACCAGAGGGTAGGCTCGAGTGTACCATTTGACCCTTCAGGAGGCGCAGACCTCTAATGCTGCAATTACTAGTACGCTTCTTATTTCTTATATTCTCGCATATGTATTATTTGATACGGGTGCATCTCATTCATTCATCACTCCATATTTCGTTAAACGTTCGAGATTAGTGTTGTCTCAGTTGGACAAGTTGCTAGAGGTTTCGTCACCTTTGGACAGCAAGTTATTGACTGATTTTGGGGTTTAGAATTGTGTGATTGTATTTGATGGGTATGAGTTGGTAGATGATCTCATATTATTGGATGTGGGAAAGTTTGATGTCATTCTTGGCATGGATTGACTTTCAGAGTGGCATGCTACTTTGGATTGCTTTGAAAAGAGGGTATGTTTTTTACCCCCTAGCCAGACTAAGTTCTATTATTAGGATGAGTGAGATAGTGTGGTTCAGGGTTATTTATCGGTTGCTAGAGTAGAGTGGATGATTCACTGAGGTTGTGAGGCATATCTAGCTTTTGTATTAAATGAGTCTGCAGGACCAGAGTTGAAAGTGGAAGATGTATCGTTAGCTCCAGAGTTTTCAGATGTGTTTCCTAATGAGTTATCAAGCCTTTCACCTGAGCGCGGGATTGAGTTTGCGATCGAGGTACAACCTGGTACTGATCTGATATCAATTCCACCGTATCGGATGGTGCCAGAAGAGTTAAAGGAACTAGAGACCCAATTGAGAGAATTGTTGGCAATAAACGCATATTCATACATATTTATGTGCATTAAATTATATTGTTGTGAATATGAATTGAGCATTTGTCATTAGTTTTGGTACTTTTAGCTTTATATTGTATTTTTTGGGTCAATTGATGATGTCTTGATGATAAGAGATGAAAACAAGTCGAAACAGAGCTTGAACGATGATATTTGAGGCCTTTGGAGTAAGACACGATCATATGGAAGCAAGACACCGCCGTGGATAGCTTGGATGTGCAAAACCGTGACACAACTGGACACACATGGACAAAATTGGTCTTCCACGGCAGTGGACATTCCCACAGAATGAAGCACGATCGTGGGATAGACTGTGGAATACACTGGAAGCCTTAAACTGATAGACACAGACAGCTTTACTTGGACACGGACAAGAGGGCCATGGA
>CAODLS010345988.1:0-12240 GCA_948243855.1 Flueggea neowawraea
CCACAATACAGTATCTAGCTCTGTTGTAATAAATCTATGTTCTTAGCTCTTTTTGATTTTCGAGTCGACCAGCCATTTATCGATGGACTACGACTGGATTATTAGCTTGGCGTCCAGGTGAGTGGATAATAGCTTCAGACACATAGGTTGTGTCTCCTAAAATTTTCTGTATAAATATTCTAATATGAGACACTCAGTTACGGGGTAGAGTAGCTATTGGCATACCAATGCATATTCATTTGCATATATGGCTATCACCAGCCTGGACGACTGTTATTTGCCTAAGGGACTATACGCAGTGCCTGAGTGGTCATACATATATCACATGCTTAAATGGCTATTACTAGCTTAAAGGGTCGTATTTCGCCTAAGTGGCTAATCTGACGCCTAAGTGGTCTATCAATGTCTAAGTGGCTATTATCGAGTCAGGTTGACTCTACATAATAGATCTTGTAGTCCCTTCAGTTCTTTTACTATTATTAGAAAAAATTTTTGAAAGTAAGTACTATGTTTGGTTTTCCAATCCCATTATATTAAGTAAATATTTCCAAGAAAATTATTTTATTCAAGTATGTTTGAGTGTTTAAGTAACATTTCTAGTTTATTTAGTTGTTTATTTAACTCTGGCGATTGTTCTTTGTTTGCCGTTCATCCGAAGGCTTTCAAAATAATTCTTCAGAAATGCTAGTATAAGTATTAGAGTGTATACATTTGTATAAGAGTATATTTGTTTGTCGTAGTTTTCAAAAAGGTTTTCAAAATGGTTTATGTGAGAGTTGTCCTAAAGTGTTATCCCTCACTAGGTTCTTACCCCCTTTCTTTTTCTTATTTATTTTTTTGTTTCATTTTTCAGGTTCTATTGATAGTAAGCATCCGGTCTTCTGTGCTCAATAAGGTGGCCTTGTTTGCAGTGAGTGTAATATCCCGTACTTTCTAATTATTAAATTATTTTTGGAAAACTATTTGCATTTGAAAAAGAGTAGTGATACTCTGTCTTTGAAAGATTTTGTGCTTCGACAAAAGATGATTTGTTTTTGAAATATAATATAAATGGATTATATTATATTATTTTGGTAAATTTTGAATTAAATACATCGTTACTGTTTTTGATAAATATTGTGGATTTATGAAAAATCATATTTATGTGTACTTATGATTTGGAATTCGATATATAAGTTATATCTTATATATCTCATTGTTTTTCATAAACGGTCGCATGACTGTTTGTTATTGGATTTAAGTATATTATGCAAATGTTTTGGAGACAGGACACCTTTGCTACGGGGGTCGTAGCCTTTGGTATACCAAGGTATTGTTATTGTCTTAGCTACCAGGGTTGTCGGTAGTCATGTGTCCTGGCGAGGGCACATGATTTGTTATTGTATAAGTGGCAGAGTCCACGATCATTATTGAGGTGGTAGAGTGACCTGGATCTCACCACGATTTGTTTTTGGTCCCTTATCTGTGATATATATTTTTGACTCTGGTATTTATGGAATACGTTTTGATTTTTAATGGTGGTGAGGTAAACCTCAACTAATGGCGATGGTGGGGCAAATCTAATGAGTTGAGTCTAGGCGAATCCCACATCTGCAGGTTGAGTATAGGAGAATCTCATACCGATAAGATATGATTTTGAAAATAATACTGTTAGTATTATGATGCTTATAAGACAAAGTTTAAGACATTTTTTATTATGAGGTTTTGATAAGAACTATAAAGGTTTGAAAGGGTTTTTGGCGTTGATTCTGGATTTTCGGAATAACTTTAAAAAGGTTTTAGTTTAAAAATCATGATATGATAAAAAGTTTTCTGAAACATTTTGCTTTTTTATTGAAAGCACATTGGCTTTGATGAGTTTTGAAGAAATATTGGAAAGATTTTAGAAATATTCATGAAAGTTTTTGACAAACTCATGAATGATTTTGTGTATGCTGTTTGCTTTGATTGCGAACGATTTCAAAATGATTTTCGAAAGGCTATTATTGTATAGCGTGTATATATATGTACATGTTGACTATATTTGCATGTGGTATTTTCGAACTGTTTTCAAAACAGTCTTTATGAGGCACGTATGAGATAATCTGGAGTGTTGTCCTTCACTCATTAGGTTTAACCCCTTTTTTCTTTGTTTGTTTTGTCCCCTGTTTATTATCATCTTGCAGGTGACTGTTGGGGATTATGATCGTTGACATTTGATGCTCAGTGAGGTATCTTGACGTTGTGGTCAGCGCCCTTTTGATCGGGCCCCATTGTATATTAGTAGAGGCTCCACACCGGATTTTCTGTGCGTTTTGTTTTAGTTTTTGTTATTCTTTTTGGTATTTCAAATGTTTAATTTGAAATTATTTTTGCACAAATTTATATCATGTTTTGTTTTAATAAATTATGTTTAAACCTTTAATTGGTTTTATTTTATTAAATATATTTTTGGGTAATAGTTCTGTATATGGAGGCTTGTGCGAGATGAGTCAGGCTCCCATAGACGGTTCACCTCGTACGTCGGTCATGGTCCCGGGAATGGGTCGTGATAAAGGTGGTATCAGAGCATTGGGTTTCATATTATCTGGGTCGATTGTGAAGCTTATGTATCTTTGATTGAGTCAGTTTGATTTGCCTCTGTATGTCTTTCCTATTTGTTTCGATATTTCGATATCTATTTTGGTATTGTGGCAATAGTTCATAAATTTGATGTTTGCATGTACGCATAGTTTGTTTGCTTTGTTTTGAAATGCGTCATCGACATAAGAGAGTTAGTGAGATCGCTAGGTGACGATTCGCTGGAGTCGCCAGGCAATTTGTTGCAGATTGGCATGGTTCGCGTGATATGCCGAACGTTACGATTTTAGTACATCAGTCTTAACCATCGCTAGTGGTTCAGTTAGATATGGATGAGCATTTGCTCACATCTTTGAAGTATTGAACGATTCCTTTATCTTTGGGTAGCTGGAGGTCAACCGACAATAGTTGCTCCGACTGTTGTACCGGTTGAACCTGAAATCGATTCTAGTAGCCAATCTGGGCAGAGTGGCAGGTCCTCTTCAAGAGTGCCAAATCAGTATGAAAATAATCAAGATGTCAGTTTGGAGTAACTGAGCAGTTACCTAGAATTTCAAGCTAAGGCTACAATGTTCTAGGTGTGCAAGCAAGGGCTCAATTCTTTGGTGTAGTAGTTGTGGGACAAAATGTCTTGAGTAGTGTGGCCGATTCAAGAGCCACTGTTATCTTGTTAAGCAGTCAGGGCACGTGACAGTCAAATGTCCTAACTTTGTTATTCCTTCTACCTCTGTACTTTTTCACAAGTATTTCTTTGAAATTCTGCGAACTTTTGCGCATTTCGGCATAGATTCTTTTGAACTTCTATGCATCCTTGTATACTTTTGCCTTTGGATCTTCTGATCTTTGCATATGTTGATATGCACTTCCTCTACTCTTGTTTGTTGCAATATCATTTTTTCTATATCTGGTTAGTAGAATATTCTGTGAGAAAATTATGGATTAGTCCGATAGTGATTGATGATAAGTTATGTGATAGATTTTTTGTGGTTTATTGGAGCTGAATTTGTTAAGATCCGAGTTCAATTTTCATGAAGAGTATATTTTTTAGTGTTAATCAGAGTAAAATAGTACTTGGAGTACTAAAAGTTTTGGATATGAATGATGTGCGCATTGGAGCCCTATGATAATTTGTTGGTGACAAAGGTGGAGTGCCTATGATAATTTGTTGGCAACAAGGTGGTATCATTCTTTGGTGTTCTTTGAAGATGTGATATCTTTGTTTGGAACTAAGGTTATATTCTTTGGTGTTCATTGATTTCAGATGAATCAATTTGAGAATGTGATTCAATTTGGGTGACTTTTGTTAAAGAGATTTGACTCTGTGGATTGATATCATTTTTTGCAAAAGAATGTGGAATGATAAGTAGTTTCCTATGATTGTGATTTAAGAATTTCAGATATGATTGAGTTTTAGAACTCAGGTTGGAAATATAGATTTCAGGTGACCTTGTTGATCAGTTGATTAGGCTTGTTTGACATCCAGCACTTAGTGAGGCTTTCAGTTCAATAGTGAGAGCCTTTTGATCGGGCTCTGAGTATATATATATATATATATATATTTGGTTGGTTGCTCCACACCAAGGGTTTGTGGGTTTATGGCTCTGTAGCTGATAACATTATGTTTAAAATGGTTTTACCTATAAATACTTATTCTGTATTTTGATATTACAATTATTTATAGTATTAATGAAGTTTGGATTTTCAACTATTTATGTTTAATAGTTATTTGGAATAAGATTTTGGGTAGATATCTGAGTATCTGAGGTTTGTGCGAGATGGGCCGAACTATGGTTCGAATCACCTTGTATGTCGGTCATAGTCCAATCTCGAGTCATGACAGATGAAATTTTCCAATGGCTTAATGAGCCTAGTTTAGTTAGGTGAGGCCGAGAGGACCCTCCTAAAAAATGTAGACAAAACTTAAATGAGCTCGAGAGGGGTTTTAAGCGAGAATAGTGAGAGAGCACTCAATCCCAAAACCCATTTATTATTATAGAAAATAGGAATCTTAGTTGAAATCTTAAAAGTCCTAACACTTTAGTATTATTTGGTTTTCTACTTTCACTTTAATTGCTTGTTTCTATTAATTTTGTGTTGAGAATTAACAAAAGAACCAAAAATCCAAATCATGTGTTTTATTGCTTTTGTTTTACGAATCCATCACCATTAGTACTAATTCCCTTGAATTTGAGATCCTTGGAATACTCCTTAGTGAAACTATATTGACATCTGTGCGCTTGGGGGGAGCCAGTCACTCTCTTCTTCATCCAAGCAATAACAGAAGCAGCAAAGCTTATAGGTTGTTTTTTCATTAACCAGAACAACATTTCTGTATCCTGAATAGTGAAGGTAGCTTAGGTTAGGCTCTTTGGTTAGATGCATTTGGTAAGTGCCAAGTGAACGAACCTCCATTCGACTCCAAAGTCATTTTGATTGAATAATTGAGCATCAATTTCTACTTCACCATACTTATTAATCATCCATTTTGCAAAGTTGGTGAGATCAACGATTGTCCATTCTCCTTTCTCATCTCCAATACAAATTTTCCCATTGTTGCTGAAGTCGAATAGATCATATAGCAACCCTTTATAAATTTTTATCACTGTCCCATTCGCCAAAGATTGAACTCTAACATCTCCAATCATTTGATCTATCTCATCGTCCCCATTCCACTTAGCCAAGTTGGCATAGAATTGTCTAACTAGATCAATGTAGATATCAGATCCCGTACTAACAAATTTCGCATAGCCAAACATTTCAAAATCTTCATCTAATCTTAACCCAACAGAATCTAGAAACTTGAAGTAAAAAACTCGACTATCAGCCAATGCCTCATTAACCATCACGATTTCATACACTCTCTGTGCATCCCTACTCACAAATTTACTAGCATTTTAATCACTGGCAAACTCGTTTTCTTATAGATTGCTCATTATACATATCATTGACCAATGTGCGATTCTTGACATTTCTTTATACAGGAAAAAACTAACAGTTAGTCTAATCATTACATCTTTGCAGGAAAAAGACGGCAAAATAATGAATAGAGTCTGTAATGAAGATGATGATATATATGCCATTTTGGTTAGTAGAGTTGACAGGAAATGAAGTGCATTTCAGTGATGTTTAGACAAGTCGGTTTCATCAAAAATGTCAAGAACAACAAATTTTGATTTTGCAAAAGTAATTAACTAGCTTGTTCGTTTCCTGTGGAAATGATCAAGATTGGAGTGCCTTTGTTTTGCGTGTTTGCATGCTTCTCATTGACAATTCACTATTAGACTCCATATCTTCCAAAAAGAAACCTGAAATACATATACAACTTGATGAATAAATAGTTTCTGCATAAAACTAACTCTGCACAACATATCAGATATAGATTTAGTACTTACAAAGTACGCAGTTGTCTAGAATGCCCCGTTTGGTATTAAGTTAGCACTACTTAACTCGACAGTAAACCAATCTTAAGTTTGGCACTTATACAATAGTAATAACATACTAGAACAACAACACCAACCAGAGCCTACGCAGTAGATGATTAAAAAATATGGAGACTCTCAAGTGAACTCAATATCTTATGTGGAAAATGTGGAGGCATATAAGCATTTTAATGCATGGAGCAAAGCAAACCTTGAATCAAGAAAAAGAACATGTCAAGCACCAAAGAGTTTTAGCTTGTTAACTCGAGTACTAAATGGTTGAGAGTCTTATTACTAGTGAAATGAAAATAAAATGACTTGTCAAAAAGACAAAAAGAACATGTCGTTAATGTATAATTGTTTTCCCTCTTTGTAAGCTAAAGAACCAAGTGATTCCTCAACCCGTCTTTTCTCACAAAAGGATTGTTTTCATACATGGTTTCACTGCTATTTTTTTCCTGTGAAGTAGCCTTAACATTATCATTTTGATGCTTCTTGTTAGGCATTAAAGACAAAAAGAACAGAGAAAGATCTAAACACAGTAGAGAATGCACAAAAGACCAGTCCTAATAAAGAAGAACATACGCTTAAAACGGGAAAAGAAGAATGTTCTAAAGATTACTTACAGACATCACCTCACAACATTTCTTAATTTGTTAATCATTCCTTAGAATCAACATAATTTTGCTTCGAGTTTACCTTTTTTGTTGAGACTAAATTGATTTTCTTGAAGATTTGTTGAAGCCATTTGATGTGTTATTAAGTCAAAGAAGGATTGAGATGGATTGGTAAAAAGAATAGGAAATTTTGGTGTGGTGTGGTGGAGGCCGAGCAGGACACGGCCTGAGACACGGCTGTGTCCTAGACCGTGTCATAGACAAAGTTGACACGGCCTGACATACTATGTAATGGGTAATTTCAGCAACACTTCAGACGTATGCGAGAAATTGATTGTGTCTCGATGGAATCTGACCTTGTCTGCTTCTCCTAGCCTGTGTCTTGTGTTTTAGACGGGTTTAGGGTTGGTTTTAGGGTTTTCCTAGTTTATTTGGACTTATATTCATGTAAACATATAAATAGGTGGCTTGGGAACAATCTTGAATGCCTTTGATGGACGTTGCAAGGTTTTGTATACCTTGGTATGCCTTTGAACTTCGTTGTAAGCTTTGTAGCTTGTTTTTTACTCATAAATAATAGAATTACTAACACTCTGCCAGTGAATGTATGTCGATTGACTGGATCACATAAATTCTTGTGTTCTTGTGTGATTGCTCACCTATTTTCTTGATAAGTAGTATCAGAGCCACATAAGTTTGTTCAGAAACTCTTGGGTTCGATTATGCAGAAAGAAGATGTCTTTATGGAAATTCGAGATTGAGAAATTCAATGGGTCTACTGATTTCACATTGTTGAAGCTGAAGATAAAGGTGATTCTGGTTTAGCAAAAGTGTGAGGACGCTTTAGAAGGTGTAGAGAAATTACCAAAAGAACTAACAGTTGTGCAAAAAACTGAGACTGTGAAAAGGGTGCATAGTGCAATTTTATTGATTCTGACGGATGAAGTCTTGAGGGAGGTAGTTGATGAAACTACTGCAGTAGACTTGTGGAATAAGCTTGAGAGTATGTATCAGAAGAAGATCCTAACGAACAAGCTTTATTAGAAAAGGTTATTGCATACCTTGAAGATGACCAAAGGGATGTAAGTAAAATAACATCTTGATAAATTTAATAGGATTATATTAGATTTGAAAGGTGTTGGTGTTGAACTCGAGGAAGAGGATCAAGCAATGTTTATGTTATATTCTTTGCCTGACTCATATGAAAATTTTGTTGTTACTATAATGTTTGGTAGAGATAGTATCTCAATAAACGATGTGAAGGATGCTCTGTTGTCTAAAAAACTGAAGAGATTAACTTCTAGTTCAGGTGGAGAGAGTGTGTAGTCCGGGTTAACTGTGAGTGGGGGCAATAGAATGGGAAAGAAGCATGGTTGAGGCATTTTCACTGTAAGGAGATTGGACACATGAAAAAGAATTATCCACCTAAGGGAAATGGTAAGAAATTAAAGGCAACAATAGTTCAGAATAATTCTGTGCAGTTTCAGGATAATTCTGATAAGAGAGAAAGCAGTGAAGTTTTGATAGTTATTGCATCTAGATTTAAAGATAGCTAGGTTGTTGACACTAGTGCAACTTATCACATGACCTTTTCTAAGAAGCTATTTAATTCTTTTAGAGAATGGAGAGGCAATGTGAAATTGGGAGATGGTGAGACGCTAAATGTTGAAGGCATTGATTCTGTGCAGATTAGGATGCATAACGGGATGGTCAGGAAACTTGATGCTTGGTATGTCCCAAGGTTCCGTAGGAACTTGATTTCTATTGGTGCTTTGGCTAAGCAAGGTTATGGTTTCTCTAGGAAAGATGGAGGAATTCAGGTGTTCAAGGGTTCTTTGGTAGTGATGAATGGTAAATTGTAAAATGGAATTTACACCTTGATTAGTAACTAGGAAGTTGCTAATGGGTTAAGTACTGTTGTAAGTTCTGAAGAAAAACAGGTGGAGTATTTAATCGATACTTCGGAACAGTCAAAGTTCAATCAGGTTGATCCATGAGAGGTAACAACAAGGGAACCAAGGCATGACAATTGTGTTGGTGATGGAGAAAGGCAGTCACTGGAAAACACAGGAAAGATGTAGGGTGGTGTGTTGTTAAGTGTTAATGGTAAAGAGGCAAAGCTAACTAGTGGAGAGAAGTCCGGATTGGACTTGGTTTATTGTTGCAGGACTTAAGGCTCTTCGGGGTTGTAGCAGAGGAGTGATTTTAGGTTCTGATTTGTACGACGAAAGAAAATTCAATTCAATGTGGAGAATTGTTGATCTTGAATGGATTTTCTTGAAGATTTGTTGAAGTTTTTTGATGTGTTGTTAAGTCAAATAAGGATTGGGATGGATTGGTGAAAAAAAAGAGGCAATTTTGGTGTGGTGTAGTGGAGGCTAAGAAGGACACGGTCGTGTCTCAGACCATGTCATGGACAAAGTTGACACATGGCTTGCACGGTCGTGTGTCTGACTGTGTAATGTGTAATTTCAGTAACATTTCACATGGATGTGAGAAATTGGCCTGTGTCTCAATGGAATCCAATCGCGTCTGTTTCTCCAAACCCATATCTTGTGTTTTGGACGGGTTTAGGGTTGGTTTTAGGGTTTTCTATTTTGACTTGTATTCATGTAAACATATAAATAGGTGGCTTGGGAACAATTTTAAATGCCTTTAATGGCCGTTGCAAGGTTATGTATACCTTGGTATGCCTTTGAATGCCGTTGTAAGCTTTGTAGCTTGTTTTTTACTAAAAAATAATAGAATTACTAGATTTATGCTGGTGGAGGTAGGTCAGTTGTAATAATTCTCCCATTCCAATTAATTCTCTGTAGCGTTCTGACCAACTCTGACAAGGTCTTTGGTGGAGCGTTATTCAAATGGTCATGATCTTTGTTCATTTAGGAATTTGATTTTAGAAAGCTTGAGGTGATTTTTGGTGGTTGAAAAAAAATTTAGGATGTTATCCATGAAATTTTGGATGT
Source organism: Flueggea neowawraea (assembly GCA_948243855.1). Taxonomy (NCBI): domain Eukaryota; kingdom Viridiplantae; phylum Streptophyta; class Magnoliopsida; order Malpighiales; family Phyllanthaceae; genus Flueggea; species Flueggea neowawraea. The sequence continues at coordinate 9,562 of CAODLS010345988.1, forward strand.
GGTTAAGCCTCGGGAGTGATGGGTTCATGATTTGAAGTTAGGAACACGTTGGAGGTATGATTTTGCGCACGTAGAGCTTACTGAAAGTCATATGTGTGCATAGAAAGAGTATCTACGCACGTTATGGGTGATTTAGGTCAATTTGGGGCCGGTGTAAGCTGTCTACATGCGTTGTAGTGAGTTTTGTGCACATAGAGCATGATCTATGAATGATCCGTGAGCTGTGTTAGCCGTCAACGTACGTAGAGGGAAGTCTACGTACGTTGATCAAGCACAACGTACGTTGAGCTTGGTATGATGTACGTTGATCATGGATTTTAGAAATACAAAATTTTTGGATTGAAATCTGACCCCGTTACCTGTATTGTACGTGGTGCAACGTACGTAGAAGCTTCACAACGTATGTTGTGGAGGGTGCAACGTACATTGGCTTTATAATTTAGCAAAATGGCACGTTTCGATCCGTCTGCCTTTGTAAGCACCTCTCACCCGACCTTCATCCATCATTCCTCATTTTCACTCTTTCTCACTCTTAGACAGATTCCTTCTCTTTATCTTTTATTCCCCAATGTTTCTAAACATCTCTAGAGGTAAGATCAAGCTTCTAGCCTCTTAATTTCATCTATTTGATGCCTCCAATTTTTGAACCTCGTTTTGGTCTGATTTGTTTCAAGGTTCTGATTCTTAGTGATTCTAATGAGCTGGATGTGAGGGATTTTTAGAGGATGATTGTATGAGGTAAGATCGTCCTCTCTTTCCTTTTATTTCATCATTTTCATGCATTAATCTCGTAATCCCTTTTTGGGTCGAATTTGCATCTAGAGTTGGATTTTGGTGTTTTTATTGGATTGGGTATTAGATATTGATTGTCTCTGGTTGTTTGAGGTTAGAAGAACCTAAATTAAGACAGGAATCAAACGATTTGAGGTTTCTCTGAATGGGCTAGGGTTTGATTCAAGTTTGTGTAGATTTTGGTGATTTTGAGTTTTTTTTTTGAGAAACCAACCATAGATTTGAGTTCGTAAGGTTGAGATCAAATTGTTTAGGTGTTTGAAACTGATTTCTATCAGTTGAATCGAAAAATGGATTTTTGGGGTAATTTTCCCACAGAGATGAAACCTGATATTTTGCAAGTTTGAGGTTAAAAAAATATAGTTTCTGAATATTTTAGAGGTTTGATTTGATAATAGAAATACCTTGGGTATTGATTAGTAAACTCTGAACAGTTTGGAGATCCAATGGTCATATTACATCGAGGTCTGAATGTCGGTGAGCAATAGACTTTCGATTTGAATAGGATTTCTAACGTCATTGGCGTCTGAGTCTGCATTGCATTTCATGCATGTTCTATATTACCACAGTCAATGTATTTGATGTATATGTAAACACTTTGTTTCAGCTTAGTTCAATTCCCAAAATGACCAGTCATCGACCGATGGTCAGTGTTTCGGAGTTGGGAAGCTTGGCATCCAGGTGAGTGGATGACAGCTTCAGACACATAGACTATGTCTTTTAAATTTATATTTTTTTTTTATGTGTTTCACACATACTCTGAAATTGGACTAATCTAAAGATTGGTTAAGTTAATAATTTGACTTTGGTAAATGGATATTCGAACTTTGTTTTCGAAAACTGATATACATGTATGTATATATCCTCTCTCTTTGTTTTGATTCCGGTTGTGTGCTTTGTTTCATGAACCCTATTTTGGGGATGTTAATAAGTTTTCGATAAATAGTATTTGTTTGAGTTTTCGAAAATCTTTTCGAAATAAAGATTTTGTTTCTGAAAGATATATATATTTATATATATATATATTTGAATTATGGAATTTGTTTTGAGAAGCAGTGACTTTGTTTTTGGACTTCGATATAAAGTTATATCTTATATATCCCTTTGTTTTTGATATACTCGGTCGCATGACCATTGTGTTTTTGATTTAATTATACTATGTATATGTTTTGGAGATGAGACGCCTTCGCTACGGGGTGCGTAGCTTTTGGTATACCAATGGTTTGATATACCCAGCTATCAGGGTAGTTAGTAACCATGTTGTCCTGATCAGACCCATGATTAGTTTCTGGATTAGTGGCAGAGTCCACAATCATTATGGAAGTGGTAGAGTGGCACAGACCATACCACGATTTGTTTCTGGTCTCTTATCCGTGATATATGTTTTTAACTTTGATATCTACAATTTATGTTTTGATTTTGAAAATAATATTATTAGTATTATGTTGCCTATGTGGCGAACCTTTGATTCTGATATTTCTAGTAAAACTACAAAGGTTTTGAGCTTTGTTTCTAAAACGTTTGATAATAGCTTTGAAAGGATTTATGATTCCTATTCTGAAATTCTATTTCATCTTAAAATGTTTTTTTTTTGGAACCTCGGTTAAGACAAAAGATTTTCAAAGAACCTCGCTTTGTTTTAAAGCATTTTAGCTTTGGTTTATTTTAAGAATATTCTGGAAAGATTTTGCTTAGTTTTAGAAAAGTTTACAGAAAATGTTTCATGCATGTTGTTTGCTTTGATTACGAATGATTTCAAAATGGTTTTTGAATCGCTATTACTTATGTAGTGTGTATATATATGTATATATGTTGACTATATCTGCTTGTGGTATTTTCGAACTGTTTTCAAAAAAGTTCTTTATGAGGCACGTATGATGCGATCTA
>CAODLS010346140.1:0-15824 GCA_948243855.1 Flueggea neowawraea
TCGAGTAACACTTCTTTTATTCCAACAATTGCATCCTTTGGTCATTCCATTGAACATTGTACTTTGTTGTCTTAATTACCAATTTTTGTTCATCATCAAAACAAAAGAGGATCTAAATGTGAACCACCATTGGTTCAACACGAGCTTTGTCAAATTTTCCTTGATTTTCTCTATCTTCGTGTTCTTGAATCTTACATACCAACTAAGATTTGATTTGTTTATTTCCTACTGGGTTGTTGTGATATTGATTTTATTTCGAAAATTCACTTGTGATCAAGCTTAGGTTTTAAGCTTCAATGATATAATACGTTTTTCTTGTTTGGTTCTTTAAAAACAAGAGTGTGTGAGGTTTTCTTGTTTTAGCCTGTTAAAAACAAAGTGTAAAAATTGCTTGTGAACCTGGAAAAATAAGAGATGTAAAAGGTTTGTCTCTACCTGCAAGTGAAGAGTTTTTAGTGGGTTCAACACCCTCTAGCGAGTTAGAGGAGTGGACTAGGTCAAGGAAGATCAAAATACTGTAAATCCAGGCTTTTGTTTCCTCACCCTTCATCTCTTTATTTTCGTTCTTTGTGTTGTTGTGTTTTGGATTAAGCTACTATTTTGTTTTGCAAAGTGTTGAAAAGTTTTCAAAGGTTTTAACTTTCTAGTAAAAATCCAATTAACTCCCCCTTAGATTGTCATATTGTGATTACAATAGGTAGGAGAACGATTGGTTGTAGTCGAAGGTGGCTCCCGAAGGGTCTCTAGTACTCGCTGGAGGTGACCTTAAAGAAGCAACGCACGCAAGAATCTGGAGAGAGTTTAGGCACACTAGAAAGAGCGCTTTTAAAAAATCAAGTTTTCATTAATTATAATTTTTTAACTTACTAATTTGAAATTATAATACTAAATATAAGAAACTCTAAGTAAAAATAGTACGAAATTATTTATGGACAAAATATAGAAATTTAGTACTATTTATTTACTTGAAAGTACCAAATGAGTTTGTAATATATTAAAATTTATAGTACTAAATATGATAAACTTTAAATAAAAATAGTAGTAAATTTTTTATGGTACAAAATATAGAAGTTTAGTACTATTTATTTACTTGAAAGTATTAAAGGAATACCACCGATCGTTTGGATTAAATGACAAAGGGTTGTTACAGCTTAACTAAGAGGTCTCGGTTTCGAGCTCTTGGGGATGTAGCAGCGTAAAGTGGTAGGGATTCAATCTTTTGAAGTGCAAGTCAGCTCTCAAACGAGTATTATTCTAGTGCAACGAAGGATTAAAGGTGTCTGCGCCCAGGATACCGCGTGATCGGGACCGAAAAAAAGTATTAAAAGAGTATGCACTATTTTAAAGTCGGTAATACAAATTATAAAGAACTTTGAATAAAAAATAGTACAAATTTTTTTACGGTACAAAATACTAAAACTAAATACTATATATTTATTTGAAAATACTAAATAACTTTGTATTATATTGAAGTTTATAGTACTAAATATAGTAAACTCTGAATAAAAATAGTACTAAATTTTTATAGTACAAAATACGAAAATTTAGTGCTATTAATTTGCTTAAAAATACTAAATGAGTTTATAACATTTTATTTAAAGTCTATAATACTAAATATAAAGAACTTTGAATAAAAATAGTCCAAAATTTTTTATGGTAAAAAGTATGAAAATTTGATACTACTAATTTAGTTGAAAGAATTAAATGGGTTTAGTTGGTTTGAATGGTTAATTTTAATGTTTTTAATTAAATTGATCAAAAATCAATAATCAATTCTAAGTAGTCCAGATTTATACACCTAAAATCAAAGGTCCAGATTTAAAATTATGATCTAATGGCGATTTAAAATGACGATCTAAACCCCAAAATTAGAGGACAGGAGATTGTTGTCCAGGAGTGTTTGAATGGGAAGGGGTTGCACAAAATAAAACATATTTATTTTGGTTTAAAAGGGTTTATCAATTTTAAGGTTTAGCCGTCCCGGTTTTCTGTTAGATAGTGGTTTGACTGTAGTTCCGATATTTATGAATGAACCGGACCAATTGACTCTATCACCAGTTATTTGGTCCAATAAGCCAGTTCATTATTTGGTTTTAAAACACTGTTGTTTTCATATTTTAAGTATTAAGAGCATCACAAAAGATTCCATAAATTTGCTCCATAAATTTAATATATTTTATTTTATTAATTGTTTAAATGTATCTTAAAATTTATATAGATAAGATATATTTAAATATTTTATAATCAAATTTAAAAAATAAAGAAGAGTGATTATTGGCTTTATATATATGTAAAGTCAAATTCACTCGTTTCTTTTTTTTTTGATTTAATAATAAAATATTATTAAATTAGATAAAAAATAAATTAAATTTAAAATTTTAAATAAATAATAAGAAAAATTTAATGATTCTTATTTTATTTTCTGTATTATTATATTTAATTTTTTATTATTTATTTTAAAATTTAAATTTAATTTATTTTTTTATTTTATTAATTAATAATATATTATTAATTCAAAAAAAGTAATAAATTAATAGTTATTTGTTTTTTTAATTTTTTTAGTTAATTTTAAAATATTAATTAATAAAATAAAAACAATTAAAAAATTAAATTAAATATAATATTTAAAAAAATAAAAAGCATTGTTGGGATACTTTATAAAATCATTGAGACAAAAGAAAAAAAATAAACTGATAAAAAGTGATATTATAATGAGAATTTAAAAAATATATTTATTAAGAATTCGAATTATTTTATTTTAATTTTAATTATTTAATTTGAAAGATTAATTATTTAGTTATAACTTAAAAAATTATTTAATTTTAAATATTATTATTTAATTTAATTATTGATTAATAAATTTTAATTAATTATTTAATTTTATAATAAATTAAATAATTATAATTATTATTTAATTATTATTAAAATTATTTAATTTAAATTTTAATTATTTAATTTATTAAAAGAGTGAGGGTTTTTAGAGTTTTTATGGTGTCCAATCAAATAAAAAAAGAGATGACAGTGTCAGTGAATTGTTCCATCCCTCATTATTCTCCACACACCTTTACCTATTTGTCGTACGGAGCAAATAAAAGGGGAGCGAAAGAACCCCCAAAAATATCTCCACTAGGCCAATAATCCATCTTTCTTTGTGGCCTCTTGGATTGGAAGCAAATGTGAAGGCTGTCTTCCTTCCAAAACCAAATTACGTCAAAACCGACTATAAGTATACAAACCCATTCCATTTTTTATTCTGAAGTCTTTTTTTTTTTTTGAAGAGTTTATTCTGAAGTCTTTGTAATAACTAATAGTCAATCTTCAGGAATTGATTTGAACATATACTTTTTTTTCCCTATTTGTGGGTTTTGTTGCAATTTTCGAAGTATGGTGAAATCAAATGATGATGGGTTGTTATCTGTTGCTCCATTTCTAAAGAAATGCTATGAGATGGTGGATGATGATTCAACCAATTCCATCATTTCTTGGACCCAAAACAGTGACAGTTTTGTGATATGGGACATGACTGAATTCTCAGTCCAGTTGTTGCCTAAGTACTTCAAGCACAGCAATTTTTCTAGCTTCATCAGACAACTCAATATATATGTGAGTTTTTCTGTCTTGTTTCTCTGTTTTCTTTAATTGATAGAGCTCTTTGTTGGTTTGTTCTGTGTAGTTTGGTTAGATTATAATTGTGGGTTTTGTTTGGATTTTAATTTGGGATGTTGGGTTTTCAGTTTTTGCAGAAATATCTATTAAAATTGCTTATTTTTATGGTATATGTATATGATAAGTGAATCGTGCCAGTTTTATCTGAAGTTTCTATCTCTGGTACAATGCTTAGTCTGATGTTATGTGGTAGTGTTAGCATAAAGAATGTGACATTTAATAGGATTTTAGGTTTATCTTATTGAATTTGATACTAATTATTGGTAGTAAGATGTTGTCATTGATAATGTTTTGAAAATTATGGATTTTGAGATGCGTGATGTGGTGGTAACGATGATGCTTTTTGAAGATGTAAGGTTAGAAGCAATCAATACTTTTCTTTGTTTTATTTTGGAATCATAGAGTTGGAAAGTTTATCATGGGCAATTCTTGGATTATGAAATAGCTCTTATAAACAATTTGAGCAAGTTTTACTGTTTTCATGAGTACAGAAAAAAAAAAGTTTTGATGTTAATTATAGTAAACTTGTTGTGGTCAATAGGAAAGTTCAAAATCCTTCACTAGGCACCCTCTGTCAGCTGGTAAGATCTTCATGTTGTGGCTTTTTGTATTAGATTGTCAAGAAAAATATGGTGGCTTTCTTTCCTTACAAAGTTACAATGTGTACATGGAAATACTTTTGATCTTACCAAATGATTGTGGCCTGACTTCGACCTTGAAAACATTTGCAAAGAGCCCTTAATGACCTTCGATGAATTGTTTGACACATTGCTGGTTTCCTTGCGGATCCTGGAAATGTGTGGATAATGATGTTGCATAATTAGCTTTCAACAGATTGTGAATGTCTTTGAAATTTATGTATTTTTTAGGAACAGAATTTTGCAATCATCTTCATTCATTCTGCAGCACGAGCATATTTATAGTAGAGAAAATTCCATCTAAATACACTTGGATAACTCCAACTTGTTTGTGGTGAATATGATATATCAAGGTATCAGGTAAAAAGTAACTTTAACTTTGTTTCAGGGGTTTAGAAAAGTTGATACAGATCGTTGGGAATTCGCAAATGATGGATTTAGTAGAGGTCAAAAAGATTTGTTAAAGAACATCTGCAGAAGGAAAATTTCTCAGAGCACAGAAAACAGAAAATCAATGCAACAACTGGACAACATGCAACAGCAGGAGAACTCTACTGGACCTGGTGAAAATGTTGAGAATGTTGGGCTCTGGAAGGAAGTTGAGAATTTGACGAGTGACAAAAATGTTCTTATGCAGGAATTGGTTAAACTTAGGCAGTTCCAGGAAACTGCAGATAACAAGTTGCTACTATTGAGAGATCGCCTTCAAGGGATGGAAAACAATCAGCAGCAGATGCTTTCATTCTTGGTGATGGTAGTGCAAAACCCAAGTTTTCTGATTCAGCTGCTCAACTCCAAGGAAAATAACTGGCGGATGGCCGAACCAGGTTGCATAGTAGAACAAGATGCTGATGAGGCGGTACTGCCTTCAGGTGGGGTGATAGTGAAGTATCAGCCACCATTACCAGAACTGCCTCAGTCCCTGCAAGGACCATCAAAATGTTCGGAAAAACTGCAAGAATCTAACCCTTCTTCGGATGGAATGAAAGATTTCTTCATTAGTCCTGATTTTATGAAAGTGCTTATGGATGAAAATTTGTCTTTTGAAAATCATGGTGCAGTTCTTCTACAAGAATTAGCAGATGATAAGTCATGGGGACAGCTGCTTCTAGCCAGTCTGTTTGGAGATAGTATTGACTCAAGTAAAAATGAAAATGAGGGTTCTGCTGATGGTGATATTGAGATGGAAACTGTGTCTGGAAATAAGTCAGGTTGTCCTCATGATTTTGAACTTTTGCTAGCACAAACGGAGGAATCAGAGATATTGGAGAAGAAGACTACTCATGAAACTCATTTGAGAAGTTCTGATAACATGGAAAATATAACTAAGCAAATGGATCTCTTGGCTTCTGAGATGTGACAACAAATACGGAGAACAACAGTATACATATCTAGGAAAAAGATGCCATATAATTCTTTTCATTCCTCTCCACCTGGTCAACTTCTATCTACTCAAAGTAAGTTGGTTTCTCTTTCTTCTTCTCAATCAAAGATAATTTCAGCATAATTTATGCTTATCAGATAGGCCATCTTATTATTTCTTTCAAATGTTTCCATCTAAAAGTATTTAAATTACAGTGTTGATGATGCTAGAATCAATTCTTGTGTTCTGATTATTTTTCATTAACTGTTGATAGATTTTTGGAACGACAGCTGCATGGTCTTCGCTCTTCCTTGTATAGTACAGGGTAAGATATCATGTTTGGTCTTTTTGCTTCTTGAAAATGATATCCCAATGTTAGGAATTGACTTTCTAGTTTCTATAGCTCTATGTAGTTGTTGCTCAGTGAAATGATATTATGTGTAATGCCATATATGATTCATGGAAATTGATTGAACACATAGTATTCTCAAGTTAAATGTGTAAAAAATCATCGCGATAATGGATATATCTCTCTCTCACTCAGTGCCTACTCGTGCATACTATGCCTGTGAATTTGCATTGCATTCTGGCATCTTTGTGATCTATTGTGAGTATATTGTAGTTGTGTGGCGACCGGATTTGAGTAGTCCTCACTGTGTTGCAGTCCAGGTGAGCTTCGCCATCCGAAATTTTGCAGTATTGTCTCTGATATGTTCGTTCCCATGTGTTTCGGAGACCAGGATAACAGATCCTTGGCATGGGAGCATGCCACGGAAAGTTATCTCTGATTAGAGCTACAGATTAACTGATTAAGACAGGACATTGATTCTTAGTTCTGGCAGTAAAAATTTCACAGCATTGTGCAAAGCTAAATATGGATTGTAGTGGCCTTTTAGTGCTTCAATTATCCAGGTTCGGCGTGGCCAGCTTAGTTGGGATTAAGTTGATCGAAAGAAACCATGATAATACAGCTTGAAGACTACTGAAATGAACACAGTTCGAGTCCCATGTGAGTTCATGGAGAGAAGCAACCGCTGGATCATGATTACAATAATCGTACATGCATAAAAAGTGAAGTTTTTCTAAAAAAATTACGGTTTCAACTTTTAGTTTATGCAAAAACAGGTCATTTAGGTATATAATTCGTTTATTTTTAGTTTTTGATACAATTTTATCGGTTACACTGGTAAAAATTTTCCCATTTTTCGGTGTTTGTTCTGAAACCTCAATAAAATTGTGGAAATGCTCACTTCTTTACAAGTTTTTAAAAATATTATGCTTCACACTATTTTTAAAATTACCAGTAAGAATTTAACTAATTGCACAAATATCAGAATAAAGAAAATTTGTAGGAAAATATATTTTCATAGCATGTATCCATAGATGTACAAGTGTTGTACAACTAGTGTACAAATAGCGTTAATAGCATACATGCAAATGGCATGCAATGCACAAACGATTGACAAATCAATTTTTAAATGATTATATAAGTTGATTCTATTCATATTTTTAAATTGATTTAGATCATTATATTAAACTAAACAGTTACTTAGGTGTACAACTAGTGTACAAACAGTGAACAATTTGTGCACAATTTGCATCTAGATTGATTTTAAAAAATGAAACTTATTAATTTAGTTTTACAATTCAAATTTTAAACAAATTTCAAAATTAATTAATTACTTTCCATTTACGGACTGATATAATCATGTTACAAAAGTTATGGGACTAAACCGAGATTTTCAGTAGATCAAAACTTCAAACTTTAGCTGTCGTCACCATCTTCCTCCGCCAATACGTCATCTATGATCTTCTCTCGTCGTCGCCGCTAGTCAGACGCCATCAACAGCCACGACAACCACCGCCTGCTTCATGAATCTTGTTCCTCGCCTATTATAGTTCGTCCGTCGACGATGACGACGGCGATAACGTAAACGTCGAGGAAGAGTGGTGACAGACATGGTAACATAAGAGAGAGAGAGAGAGAGAGAGAGAGAGAGAGAGAGAAGTGGCGACGGCGAGGAAGAGGGGAGATGGGAATGAGAGGAGGGAGGAGGGAGAGAGAGTACGAAGAGAGAGACACGAAAAAGTAATAAAAATGAAGAGAATTTGCCGAGAGAAATATCTAATAAAAGGGGTGGCAATTTTACAACTACTTCGTGCTAATTACCCGGATTGTCAATTTTTAGGCATTTGTTTTTAAAAATGGCAGCTCATATTTCAGTCTTACAGAATAGAAGATTTTAGGAAAAATCACACATTTATAATAATTTAAAAAATTAATTTTTAAAAATATTATTTTAAAAATTAATTTATAAAAATGTCAGATTAGATTTAAGGGTTTCTATTAGAGGTTTTAGTATTCATAGGTCTCTATGGGTTTCCAGTGGCTTTAGAGAGTTTTTAATTGAAATCTTGATCTCTAAAAGTCTCCACTGAAAGTCTTCATAAGTCTTTAAAGTTTTCAAGGATTTCTATTAGATGTCTACATAGGTCTCTAGAGGTCTCCACTGAACCTATGTGGCATTTTTAAAATTTATAGTTTTAAAAATGACATTCTTATAAATTAAAATTTAAAGATTTTATTATTATAATATAAAAAGTATGGGTGTATTATTACAAATGAACAATTTTCAAGGAGCATGTGGGATAATTAACTCAAGATTTTATGTTTACTTTTTAAAAATGTTAAATCTTGAAACTGGGTTTTAAAAATGCTGGAATAAATTTTATACAAATTTTAAATTTTTGTTTTATTTTAATAATTATTTATTTCTCTTCAATTCTCTTTCTCACTCTCTCTCCCAACCCAAACCCTAGCCACCCCACTGACTCTCTCTCTTCCGCCGCTCCCACTGCCTCTCTTCTCTGAATTTTTTTCTCCGTCCACCGCGCATCCTCCTCTCCTCTCTTGATTTTCTCTCATTTTCTTTCTCTCGATTTTCTTGCCACTCCATCTCCAATGTGGTTTCCTCCCCATGACGAGATCTCGTCGCCCCGCCACCCAATCGGCCTCTTCGTCGCGTCACACCACACGCCTCGGTTCATCCTCTCCGTCAACGATCTTCTCCTACGTCACGATTTCGTCTCTTCTCTCACGCTGGTTCTCCTTCTTTCGTCCTCACTCTTCTTCTCCCAACCTCGCTCTCCGTCGCAAACAAACGACAACGAGACGCTACGTAAACAGGCGCTGGTTGCTGTGGGATGTGACGCGAACAAATAGCGGCGACGTGGCTAGAACCCTAGGGTTTCATTTTTGTTATTTTTTAAAAAATTATCTTAATGCCCTTAGCTGCCAGTTTTGTTACACTTTTTTGAATATTTGGGACAATTATACTAAAAAATATTTTTTTTTCAGGGTCGATTTTGACATTCACAATGGTTCACAAAATAATGGACATTATAGTGAACTATTTTGAACTAAGAAACAACAATTTCACAATATTCACAAATTTGGTTCATAACGGTTCACGCTGGTTCACACAATACATATTTTTAAAAAAAGTCAAAGAATGTTTTGTAATTATTTTTTTAGAAATTTTAAAAGAATTTTTTCTTTAAAAAATATTTTTTCTAGAGTCGATTTTGACGTTTACAATAGTTCACAAAAATGGTGTACATTATATTGTACATGATTGTGAACCATTGTGAACAAAAAACAATGTTAAAATGAATTTTAAAACAACAAGTTGAGTAACATTAAAAAAACAACAAGTTTAGGGACATTATATGAAAAAAATAGCATGTTGTTTAGGGACTTAAAAATAATTTTACACTAAATGAATTCTAGGGTTTCCAAGAAACCCTAGCCCCAATAGAAACTTTTTGCATTCGCCTATACACCCACGTCGTTGCCGCTCATTCTTTTGTATTTCTGTTCGCACCGCTGCCTCAACAGACGATGAGCGACGGACGAGAAAACAACGATAAGAGAGAGAAGAGCGATGGACAAACGAACGACGAGCAACGAGGAGAGAGGATCGATGACGACGAGAGAAGAACGAAGACGATGAGAGAGAGAACAAATGACGAGGCGAAGGCGGGCGCGAGATGACTGAAGAAAAAAGAAGAGAGAGAGGGGGGAAGAGGAGAGAGACGGCGGAGGAAACCATATCTGGTTTCGACAAGGTAGAATGACGCGAGGTGGAAGACCGACGAGAAAATGGGGGGAGAGAGAGAGAGGAGAGAGAAGATTAAAGAGACGGCAGAGGGAAGGTTGTGGGGTGGCTAAGTTTTGGGGTGGCTAAGTTTTGGGGTGGGGGAGAGCGTGAGAGAGAGAAAATCGGAGAGAGAAAAAAATTAAAAAATAAAACAAAAAATTCAAATTTATATAAAAATTAATGTAGAATTTTTAAAATCTAATTTCAAACATGTGACATTTTTAAAAACTAAACATAAAAATAGCATTTTTGTATAATTGAAACATTAATTATTATTTTTAAAAATTGTAGCTTAGGAGGATGTGTAATTAGCACAATAGTCTAACTATCGCTGATATGGTCAAGTTGTAATTTTAAGGTTTATAAATAGCACCTTTCATAAAATTGTGGACATAGGCCAGTTTACTAACCAAGTAGGCAAATACCATGGGCCTCATCATTCATTGGTGCCCATTAAACATTTTCTGCATCTATTATGATCATAAATATGACATCAAATTTCATAGTTGTTGTCAGGAAAACATTATATCTCTATCAAATTTCACCAAAACAATTAAAAATTTACCCGAAACTGCAAAGATCACAAACTGAAAACAAAAATACAATCAAATTGTTCAAGATCTTGTCGTTACAACATAAACTAAGATAAAGACAAATGCAAACACAATTATATTGTTCATACAAAATTGAAGATTAAGGGTGGACAGCCTTCGCCATGCCAAAGGCAGCAACGGAAGCAATGGCACCGATCAGTGCAGTTTGCAAGGCACTCCTGACGGGTTTATTACCAGTGAAGTAACCTTTACCATAGCCAAATATTAGCAATGCCACTAATGTTAACATAACAGATGCAATTACAGCATCTTGAGCTCTTGCAATGAACATGTAAGGAACCAGAGGTACCAATCCACCCATAATATAAGCTATAGCAATTGTTAGTGCACTTTGCATTGCTCTTTTTGGATCTGGCTTCTCCAAACCAAGCTCAAACCTGCACTCACACAGAATAGCTTACATTCTGGATATTTCTGTGAGCAGTGGAAATAAGAGAATCTTATAGAGAAATGATGGGAAAAGATAAATAATATATTAAATTTCCATCTCTTTACATGTGTTTCTTTTATATATTTTTTTTAATTAAAAATCAAACCATTTAACCTTTAATACTAGAGACGACTCCAATGGCCTACAAACTAGCAACTTTCTAATCATCTTCAATTTATCTTATTAAATTCAAATCCTAATATTTCTTCATATTCTCTCCCTTTTTTTATCCATCTAGTCAGCTAGCAAGTTTCTCTCCAGGCCATAGCCTTTGCATTTTGTCAAAAATGCCATATAGGCTCAATTGAAGACATTGCCATCATTAACAGATAAAATGAAATTACTTACAAGAATAAGAAAAGAAGCGGAGAAGTCAATTGATGCAGATAAAGTTTGGTCATATTCCCGTGACCCCCTAATCTCCACAACCCAAACCAACCTTTCCCGAATCATCCCATCCAGTTTGTCCACTTGTAATTTGTCATCATGCTTTGCAACCATCCAAAAGTGGGACTGGCTTTTTGTGAAATAGCAGATGATAGTGGAGGAGCAACTATTCTACTTGGTCAAAGTTTTAGCTTTTATCGGTCACTTTTGTTTTAAGTGATGGAATCAGAAACTGTATTGAGAGTTCCTATGCTCTAGATTAGAGAAGGACTTTGTTACATGGTATCCCTAAAAAAAATAACTAATATTTGTTCATACTTTAATTATCTGACATTAAAAATAGTACATATATCAATGATAATAGTAATTTTCTTCATGAATACCGATAACCCAAATAGTGTTTTATTAGATATGTTTCCAGTAAACTTTTGCAGATATGTCAAACTTAATTTGAAGCGAAATGGACTATGGAATCTTATTCCAATGCCATTTGACGATTTCTAAACAAGAGCTAGATAAATAGGTGATGATTCTGGTTCATGTGTCGTAACCATGTCAAGTTTATATATATTTTCCATAATCAAATGTAATGTGAACACAACAAAAATAAAAATCGTGTATATTGTGTTATATTGTAATCGTGTAAACAGTAATTATGTAATCTTCTCAAAAATTGTCATCCCTTCACAATAAAAAATATTAATATTTTCAAAAGAAAAAAAGAATTATTAAACGAACGAGAAACAACAATATGATGTGTTAAATTTTGAAGTATCAATCTTTGAATTGCAAGCTTTCATAAATGAGAAGAGAAAGGAACTTACTTCATCATGAAATCAAGCCATGCTTGAGGCTTTCTTCTTAGAGCATTAACAACAGGACCATATTCGTGTGGCTCTATTCCGTACTGTGCTAATATTTCTGCCACTTCAGCAGCCTCTGCAGTTTTAGACAACACACATTCACCATTATTCATCGACACAGATTGACCCTCTATGGCATTCAGTGTTTAAATTGGCAAAAATGAACAAAACCTGTGTCAGGAACACTTAGGATCTCTTCTTGCTCTCTTTTTAGCTCTCTTTTATAGTGATCTGCTTCACTTTTGGCTGCTAAATACCTGCACAACCACCAATGCATTATTGCAATATCTTAAAAACCCCCCTCTTGGGTTCTGGGTTTTTCTTCAAGAATAACAAACCCAATATAAAAATCACTCACAACTAATTTATTCAAATAAACTAATCTTTAAACTGTTCTGAACAAAGATATATGGTCCGAAATTTCACATACTTTATCAGACTGAAATGGGTTTTTCTATATCAATCAAAACATGTATGAATTCAGAGAGACATCATCCATTCGTATTTGTTTTCCAGCCGAAAAGACCAATAAAGCAAAAGAAAAAAGATTGAAACTTTAGAGATACCCTCCAAGGCCCATGGAGATGGCACCGGCGGCGACTTCAGCGATGCCGGCGGTGAGGACAATGGAAGAAGTGGCATTAGCTCCGGACAAGCCAGCGGCGAGAGCGAAAGGAACGGTGAGACCATCTGAGACGCCGATGATTATGTCACGGACAACCTCACCGGCAGTGAAGTGAGACTCCTTATGGTGGTCAAGTAGGTTCTTCTTTTCAGGGTCCAAGGTTCCTTGTGTTGGTGCAGCCATGGAAATTGGGTTGCTTTATATGTTTTTCGGTACGAAGAATCACACAGAAAATATACGCGCACAAGTTGTGAAGAAAAGGAGGAGAACAGTTGATTAGTTCGATTTTGTTTGGTTTTTAAATGTGATAATTATACTCTTCAAAAAAAAATGTGATAATTATACCGTCCGTATATAATTGTTTTCGATATGTTTAGCACATGGGTTATCTATATATATTATATTTTGATTTTATCAATTTTTTTATACATTTTCTAAATTCTTTTATACACATTGCAATTTTTTAAGTGATGTTGGACTCCCTCATTTTTCTCTCTTCTCTAGTTCTCTCTTTGTTTACTATATTCCTCTCTTTCTTTCTTTCTTTCTTTCTTTCTTTCCTCTCTCTCTCTATCTATTTCTCTCATGTACTCTATAGTCTTCACTTTTGATGCCTTCAACCTCAACTCTCTCGTCGTCCTCGTATGCCCTCTTTGTTCTCGGCCTCCTCTGCGTTATTTTTTTTCATCCCATTATGTTCATTCTATTTATTTCGTCTACGAATGTGCGCCAGCCAGATCAGCGACAGTTTCTCTCCTCTCCTCGCCAGATATGGGTTGACGAGAGGCAACTATGGTTTCATTGAAACAAGTTTTGAGAGTAGAGGACCATACTTCATCCCCTAGGCTTAGTTGCTATTCGTAGCTCAGTTGAAGCTGATGCAAATTCATTGAACTAAATTGACATCAACATGTTGTAAAAAGAAAAAAATTAGGGTGTTTTAGTTATTTGTTATTTATATTTGTTTGTATGTTGTCTATTTGTTATCCATATATTGTATATATGTTGTTTATAAACAACATTCAATAAATTCCAATCAGGATATAAACATAAAACAACATATAAACAATATATCGATAATATATTTATAATTTCGAGTTTTAAAACAAGGTATAACATATAAAAAAAACTAATAAACAAGTTTTAAACAAATTTTAAAAATGTCTGAAAAATAAATAAACTTTAAACAAAACTTAAACAAGTTTCAAATAAAACCACAAAAATGTAATTTAGAAAATTTTGTCGCATGTAATTTTAAAAAATTTGCCCAAATATTAAAAATTGACTTGACCAATCCGTAATTGATATTTTTGAGCATAGGGAATATCTAAATGGCCCTTTTGAAATTATATTTAAACCAGATTATTTGGGTTTGACAAAAATATAGAAACCAACCAAATTAGCTAGGCTGGTAAGTACTCGTTTGTTTGGTTGTCTGCCGGTGCACCATGTAAATACAAATTCTAAGGAAAGCACCCATGTCAAGTTATTTGATCATCACACTTCCTTAGTTTCTGAAAAACTTTGTTACTGAGAAGAAAATTAATAACTTGTACTTTCTAAGTTAATTTTAGCATTATAAGATATAAAAATATCCTAAACACACATAAAATAAAAAAATATTCTATATTATATTTGTAGCATAGCACAAAAAATTACTTCAAATTTTTCCGAAATACTCCTTATTGTCTAATAGTTATTTTATTTTTTTATTTTTGTTTTTCCATATGATAATTTTTTTATGAATTGGCTAATTTTATATAATAAAAAATAATTAAAAAATTATTTCTGAAAATATTTTATAGACTTGTTTTAAAATTTGGTGTTTTATCTGAAATCGAACCGCAATCAAATATTGTAAACAAATATTGTGATGTATTTTAATATTATGCATTTTGAGTGTTTTTACACTATATTTTGATTATCAGAATGCATTTTGATTATAAGATTATGATGTATTTGACTCTTTTTTTTTTTAATTTTCCAAAACCTTAGAATGATTCACCCGCAATTGAATCGAATTGCACTGCACAATTGATCTGGTTTGTGATTAAGTTGCGGAATCATCTATATGAACATTTACAGTTAGATTAGGTTGAGAGGTTTAAAACCCACACCGCTATAGAACATTAATTAACAGTGCCGGCTGTAGCCACAAGCGACTAAGGCCTGTGCCTAGGGCCCCAAGAAAGTGAAGGGCCTCGGTTCACAAATTTTTAGGTGTTACTTTTGAGAAAATCACACATTTACCTTTATTAAAAATACAAAAATTTAAAAATAAAAGCTGCCAAACAGATTTGCAATTATGGAAACGAGCGGATACCCAAACTTCAAAAATGCTAGATTTTCATAGTCGTGATATTTTTGCGAGATCAAATCAAACAGAAAAAGTCTCGAAATTTCTCTAGAGGTCTCCACTGGAGGTTTCCACTAGTTTCTATTGAAGATTTTCAAGGGTCTCCACTGGAAGTTATCTCTACTGAAAGTCTCTAGGGATCTCAACTGGTCTCCATTGAAAGTTTTTAAAGATCTCTACCGGTCTCCACTGAAAGTTTTCACGGATTTCCAAAAGTCTCCGCCGAAGATCTTCAACGGTCTCCACTTGTCTCCAGAGTATGTCTCTATAGGTCTTCCAAAGGTCTTTTGAATCAAACTGAATTATTTGTGTATATTAATTTTTTTTATAAAAATTTGGTTCAATTGAATATTTTTAATTAACTAATTTATTCATATTTATTAGCAAGTTTTAATTATTTTAATGATAATTAATTCAGTGCACAAATATCTCCGAAGGTCTTCGCCAAGCAAAAATTAATAAAATTCAACAAACACAATCAACCTATTTTTTTCAAATTAAAAATGAATAAAAAAGCTGAAAACCCTAGCACTTCTACAACTGTCATGCTAGGGTTTCAGCCATGCCGCCGCCTTTAAACGACCACAGCGTCGTCGCTGAATGTATACATAAAATTATAAATTAAATAATAACCCCAAAAAACCAAAAGGATCATTTGAATAATATTTTATTTTTGTAGTTTTGTTAAAGCCGCAAGAATATCTCCTGGATATGAGCTTATG
>CAODLS010346297.1:0-14904 GCA_948243855.1 Flueggea neowawraea
ATTCATGCATACATATATATCAAAGTGATCTAGATGCCAAATGAAATCACGGGGATTAAAGGGTTAATTTTGGTAAGTGTTGGTATCTGAAATGATGTTACGTGACTTGCACATGGTGTTGTGCACGTTGTATTTGAGATGGTTCTACGGGAACTTTAAGGTTAAAATGTAAGGTACGTTGTACATGGTACAAGATACGTTGATCATCAAGGTTGTCTAAAGGTTTATATCTGGGTTGATGTGACGTACATTGTAGCTTATGTAAATCGCGTTGATCATCAAGGATGAACAGAGGAATTTTTCTAGGTTTATGTAACGTGGATTGCAAAGGATGCAACGCACGTGATTTTGAGAAAAATGTTGGAGTATCAGGTATGAGAGCTCTATGCGCGTTGTATATGGTGCAGTGTGCATTGTGAAAGGAAGTAGAGTTACTGGATTGAGAGGACTTGGTACTACGGGCGTTAAGGATTGTACAAGATACGTTGATCGTTTTGGCTTTGGACATAACGTACGTTCCATCTCGTGTAGGGTATGTTGTATCTCTTCGTATCTTTGTGCTATAAAAATTGAGTTGAGACACCTTTTTTTCGTTAAGTCGCATTCTATAACAAGCTAAATATGTTAGTCTTCACAGAGTTAATATAACATACATTGCATGTCATACAAGTCGCGTTATGCCTTTTTCCCCAAATTTATAACTGAAATTTTCGGTTTCCCACTCACTTCATCTTTCAAACTCAAAATCAAATTTCCGGAGTCTTCCTCATTCTCTCTCAAATCCCAAACTTGAAACCCCCAACCAATTCATTTCCTTCACTCAAAAAGACTTCCTACTATCACCAAACCTACCAAAATCACAGATTTCTCAAGAAATCTCAAACCTTAACGCACACTACATTCTTCCTCACTCATGTTCTATTGCACCAAAGAAATAATCTGAGGCCACCAATAAGAAATCAAAAGAAGTTTCAAAGAAAATGGACAATGGTGAAGGATCAAAAGGAGTTAAATGTCCAAGAGAGAAGCATGCCTACAAAAAAAATTTAAGGTCCCTGTCACCTCTCCCTTGAAATAGTCAAAGAAAGCTAGAATCGAGGAAGAATCGACTAAGAGCAGTGGTCCATTTGTGGATAAAAGGGCATCAAGGTTGTTCAAAAACTTAAAAGAGGCTTGTTTTTCAGACTTTAAAGTCTTTGATTTCAGATCATTGAGGGGAGGAGGTGTAGATATTGAACATGACTTTGTTAGATTTGGTTTGAGAGACTTTTGCACCGAAGCCTCTAATTTTTATCCAAATTTAGTTAAAAAATTTTATGCAAATGCTCAGAGATGGATAAATGATGGTGACGAGGATTCCATGTGGTATCAATCGGTTGGAGTTAAGAGTAAAGTGAATGGAGTTGAATTCATTATCGATGAGAGGTTGATTAACAGGCTTTTCAACCTACCTCTCGTTGGAATGAGAGTTAAAAGAGAGAATGGATTGAAGGAGTATATAGACATGGAAGGGAACATGATTGTATTGAACATTGAAGAAAGCCAAAAGTTTATGTTCGAGAACCATGGTGTGGTTCAAATCGAGCAAGGAATCAAAAATTTAGATCAAAATGGCTTTGGCGTGAGATGGAAGATGGTCCACACTGCCTTCAACAAGGTTTTGCAGCCCAAGTCTCACACACAGTCACCATTCACTGTACAAAACAAGATCTCGATGTATCTATTGATGAAGCGTGAAACAGTGAATTTTGCTTGGGTAGTGATTGACTACATTCTTGAGAAGGTGAAGAATTTCAACCTTCCAACCTTTGCTTTGAAGGGAAGGGAAAGGGAAGGTAGCATGCTATATGGGAGTTACCTGACCAAGATCTTCAAGCATTTCAAGGTCAAATTGAATGGATTCGAATCAAAGCAAGTGATAGAATCAAAGAAAATTTGAATTGATTCATTGAGGACTATGAGGCTTTACAAGACAGTGGAGCAGGGATTTGTATTCTATCTCTACTTGAGAGATGAGGACATGATGGTAAATCCCAAGGATGAAGTGATGAAGCCGAGTCCTAAAGATCGAATGACAATCCGTAGGGCTCGAGATGATAAGAGAAGGGCTCCCAAAAGGAGAAAAGAGCCAGAAGTTGAGGAGAGCTTACAACCTATTGAGACAGTGAATGCTAGCTCTAGTGAGATTGCTAGCTTGAAAAGAGAGCTTCAAGAATTAAAGGCGAATTTTGAAGCTTTTCAAGAAGAAACTAGAGGAAAGTTTGAGACAATGATTAGTCTCCTTCAAGGTAACAATGAGCTATTGGTTAGCTTGCACTCACGGACTCGAGAGAAAACAAAGCAAGAAAACGAGGATGAAATGACAATGGAACAAGCTCGAGCCATTCTTCAAAAAATTTGAGAGTTTATTGCATAAGACACTTCAGATTCAAGTGATAGAGGCACTTATGGAGTTAGTTTGTTCCATCTACCGAGATTCAGATTGAGGAGATTGTAGAGGAAGAACCAGCAGTTGAGTATGGTCCACACCCTCCTACCACTATTGTTTTGAGTGATTCGTATGATGATAAGATGAGTGAAGATGACATTGACCGCACTTATCAAGATTGTTGGATTATAGATCCTAAGAATCCATTTCTGTGATTTCTAGGCCAATGATCCACATTTTTTCATGCATCTCACTTGCATATTATATTTCCTTTTGACTTTATTGTTCCAAACTATGTTATATGTGACTTTTATTAATGATAATTCAGTGTTTTTTAGCCATTTTGTGTCTTATCTTATGTTATTTTAGTCTTTCTTTTTTAATGTTGACAAAAAGGGGAGAAATATTGGCTAAGAGTTTGTATTAAAGTGCTCACAGTGCTCTAATTTGTATGACTTGATCTTTTATATAAAAATTGCATGCTTGACTTAACCATAGTGATAAGGCTTAAAATCCTTGATCAAAGTTACATTTTTTTTGTAGTGTGTTTAAGTTTAAAACAATTGCATTAATTAAGGGGGAGTGCAAACTCTTTCCATGTTTTGTCATCATCAAAAAAGGGGAAGAATGTTGACTATTAGTTTTGATGATTTTAGCAAAACATGTGAAAAAGTTAAGCAACGCACATTGCAGCCAATGATAAGCACATTGCAGTATGATTAATGCACGTTCCACATGATACAAGTCACGTTGATCATATCAAAGCAATTATGGGTTTTCTAGTTGAAGTACAAGTCGTGCAACATAAGATACAAGTCACATTATCAAGTTGAACTAAGGAGGCAGTAGGCATCTGAAACCTACAAGGCACGTTGCATGAAGCTCAAGTCACGTTATGTAATTGAGGTGCTCTCGGCATGAAATGCACTTGTGTACAAGTCACATTGAAGACTATAACAGTCACATTGACTAGAATGAGCATCAGACTTAAAGTGGACTTGAGAGCAATGGAAATCGACATTAAACTATCTTTCAAGTCACGTTCTGAGTAAAGAATTCATCTTTGAAATCTTTCCTCAACGCACGTTGCACGCATATACAAGTCACGTTGTAGGAGGTGATGTCAGCTTCTGACAAGTCGGTGCCTCGGGATTCAAATTTGAATATTCTCTGACACTTGACACAATCATGTGATAGAATCAAAGGACAAATCTTTGGAGATCGACAATGCACGTTGTATAATCAAGTGTCATACGCAACGCACAACAAGGCATGATCAATGGACGTTACAAATGCACACATGTTGCATTGTACAAAGAAAATTTGCAGGTGAGTATTCTGGATGGAGACTCAAGTCACGTTGCATAAACATAAGATACATTACATTGTGCAACATTTGAGGCCGAAACATCAAAGTTGGATGCAAGACACGTTGAAAGGAAGCAATTCACATTGTACATCAATGGGACATTTACAATGCACGTTGCATGGGTTACAATTCACGTTGTACCTGTTGGTGTCATCAAAATCAAAAATTCTTTCTCGTATCTTAACAACTATTTCAAGTCTCACAATGGCTACATTTTGGAACCTACTTATAAATAGAGGTACACACTTTAGAGCCAGACAGAGAACGCATTGAAAATGTACCCAAGCTTTGTAAATTTCATTATTGACTTTTTCTCTCTAAGTGTTTTCAAGTTCTTACACCACAACTAAGCTTTTGCATTGCTATTTGCTTTGAGAGTTGGTGTGACAAGATCATTCTTGCTCTGTTAAACATTGTGTAGTCAATCTTTGGTTATAAAACTTGAGGGTAGAATAGGTTTGCTTGTTTGGTACCTTTGAAAAACAAGTGGGTATTGGTTTACTTGTTGAGCCAGTAAAAAAACAAGGGATTGTAAAGGTTTTCTTGTGAGCCTGAAAAATAAGATGTTGTAATGGTTTGTCTCCACCCGCAAGTGAGGAAGTGGCAGTGGATTAAAATTCTCTAGTTAATGCTAGAAGAATGGACGTAGGTCAAGAAGAACCGAACCACTATAAATCGCGGATTTTTTTTCTCTATCCCTAACTTCTTTTCATTTCAGTTTCTGTGGTTGGGTGTTGTATTTAGCTATCAACTTTTGTTTTTCAAAATATAGCCAAAAGTTTTCAAAAGCTTTTATACTTAGCAAGAAATCAAATTCATCCCTCTCTTGGATAGCCATATTGAGATTACATAAGAAACACATTAAGCAGTATAAGGTTTACATGTGACCATGTCTTACGCTTAATTAGATATCGTGAGACAAATGACTAAATATCAAAATGTGAAAGGTTAAGTTGGATCACCGACTCGATTTGATTTTGGGTTGCCATAATGTATTTCTAGATACCGCTTATGGACAATTGGCCCAAGTTTTGGGACAAGGCCCATTACCAATTTTGAGCGGGTCTATTGGGTCACACACTAGAACGGATCGGATTGGCTTGTAAATATTCTCTCTTCTGGTAATTTAATTATGAGGGAAAAATCCACCACAGTCTTTGAGATTTGACCATATCTCTCTTGCGGTCTCTTTATTTTCAAAATCCTTCATTCTGGTCCATGGACTTGTCATCGTTAGTCAAACATAACTAGACACATTCGAAAATCTGACGTGGCATATGGGACCTACCAATTTTACAAATTTAATGGAAAACATACCTTCCTCACAATCTCTACTTTCTCTCTCTACCCCTCTCTTTCTTTCCCCCATTTTCCCACCAGAATGTAAAACCTCTTAGAAAATTGAAAATAGCCAAAACGCCAGCAGAATTTTTAACAGGATAATATTCAATCAATTCATTTTATGGAAACCATTTCCTAGATTTATCTCCATTGTAAAAGAGAAATAAAAGATAAATCATAGATTGCACAAATGTTTTGAAAGAAAGCAAGAAATTCTTCACTTTTATAGGGAAATTAACCGATTAGAGATTCTGGCCTTAATTTTAGAACTACAGTTCGCCAAAGCAGCTCTCTGACATGAAATGGAAAAAGCAAATACCTTGATTTCTACAAGTCAATGGATACAACCAAAGGCAACTCACCTGGTTCGGCAACAAATGTCTTTTCAACTCTTTTTGAAAATGAAAAAATCTAAACATTGCAAGTTCCATGAAAGCCTCTAAATCTGAAGTCGCATTGGTCACTAATATGCTCATTAGCACGAGACAACCATTCATTCTTGAGAACAAGGAATCTCTTACCAGCTTGATTGATTTTCCCATTTGCATTTACTAGGTGCGCATTTTTATGCGACATGTAAAGCTCCCAAAATCCCCAAAGCATGATGCCTTCCACTACAGATAGATTGAAAAAAGAACTACTACTTATGATTCAAGGCAACAATTGTTTCAGTTCCCAGTTTGGGATTAACCTAACTATGAACAAACCATTTATGAAAACAGAGAAGAAATCGATCCACTCCTCTTGTCTATGCTGCAACAACCTAATGGAGAAAAAAAAAACAAAGAAGAAATCAGATTGATGAAAACAGAGAAAGTTTTCAACAACCCATTGATTTCTAACAAATTTGCTACTGATTTCTACCAAAGAAATTTGTCCCAATGTGCAGTTCAAACTGCTTCTTTGGATCTCTCCACCTTCTTCTTAGCCAACCAACAAGCCCAAAGTCAATTTCATCTTCTTCATGCTACAATTCAAACCTACAAAGAAGAACAACCCAATCTCCAGTTCAAACCGGTTCCACTGTCGCGTTCGTCATTGGCAAATTGGGCGTTATTCTTAAGCCCGGCGAGCGCTTTGACATTGTTGGTATTCCAACCTCCAAACGAGAACCAGCCCAACCTATCAGAATCCCACTCTCCGTCCTTGATGACCACCCTCACATCGACCTCGCTATCAACGGCGCCGACGAGATCGACCCAAACCAAAATTTAATCAAGAGGCGTGTTGGCGCTCTGCTGATGGAGAGGAGATAGAGATCAAGAGAGAGAGAGAGAGGTGGTGGAGAAAAAGGGGATAGAGGAGGAGAGAGGTGTGTGAAAGAGAGAGACAGAGAGAAAGAAAGAAAAAGAGGGAGAGGGGACAGATAAAAAAAATCTTGAGAGGACAAAAAATTTGGTGAAACAAGGTTTGCCTGGTTTTTGGAGTAAATTGGTTTTAAAATTGATGGTAATTTTGTCTTTTTGTGTACTCTGTTAAAAACAAATGGAGTTAAGAGTCCAGGGATTGGAATGAAGGGCTTCGAAAATAGAGGGACCGTACGAGAGATATTGTCAATCCTCAGGGACCGCGATGGATTTTGCCCTAATTATTAAGATGATTAATTTTATTAATCATTGGTAATTTAGGGTTTTAGGATCTATGTCTTAAATATGATATAAAATATTATCTATTAATTTAATGGGCTTTTAATATAAATTACTTATTATTAAGTTAGACATGTTTTGGGTATATTATTATTTGTGACATAATTGCGGCCCATGTATATTAATAATAGAGTTATTTAGCTAATGATAATGTATCATGTAATTAAAAATCCAATAACCATTAATGAGCCCTTAAAAATTTGGCACACTCCATAATTAATTAGGAGTCCTTATTCTTGTGGGATAAGGAAAATAAAACCTAGTGCACATGTGATAAGGAAATTCAGCACACTCCATAATTAATTAAGAGTCCTTATTCTTGTGGGATAAGAAAGGAAATTGTGCTAACCATAGTGCACCATTAGGGTTTTCCATGAGCTTATAAATAGAAGCGCGCCCTTGTTATGTTTTGGGGGCTTGGCCAAATTTGTGAGTGGCACAAATAAAAGAGAAAATTATTTGTGAGAATTAGAATAGAGATTCTAAGTGTTACTACACTTCGCCAATCCAAAAGTGCTCGTTTGTGGATACCTTTAGATGCACTCGCGCAAAGGCAACATGAGGGAAAAAGATTCAGTTTTTATACTAAAAGCAACACCAACATTCCATTCGGCCATACACTCAAGCATCGTGTTTTTGAGGTAGAAACCCTAACTCTAATCGTGTATGTTGATTTGCATGGATCCTTGGTAAAAATCTAGGTTAAATTTTATTGTTATTTCCATTGCATTATGCTCTTCTGAATGTCATATTACTAGTTACTAGTTCCAACAGGTCCATTGTGGCAAAGAGAGGTTGCAATGTTTTGATCGCATCCAGAGCATGTTGACAGTGGAGGGTTCGCCATATAGATATCCATATCTAAGACCATAGCCAGAGTAGTCTTTGCGGTTTCCAATATTTTGGGAGTGAGCCCCTTAATAGTCGAAAGTGGAACTGTAGGTGGTTCAAGGAAAGTTAAGTCCAAGAAGGCCAGCAAATCTTCCCACTCTTTCTACATTTCACTTCAAATTGTGACCTACAATAAGAGGGATCCTGTAATGCCAAAAAATAGTAAGTTATTGTGCATAACAAGGCTGGCAAATTAGCCAAGGCTTGAAAATGTATGATACCTAAGCAACAAATGAAGAGCCTAAAGGAAAGAGACCTGTAGGGGTTACTGTACCAACAGAGGGGGTTTCCACATCAATGTTGTCATCACTAAACTTAATTTCCCTAGGGTTTGAACTCTTTTAGTGTAGAAGGTCGTCTTCAAGAGAAGTTGAATGCTCCAGGTTCGTATTCACTGAACCTTCGTTGGTAGAAATATAGGCAATTGTCAAGCTCATATTGCAAGAACTTCTCTCAGAATCTTCTTTAAGAAGAGATAGGAATTCTGCAGGGTGGGCTTGTGCATTGTGCATCTTGATAGAGAGCATGGGATTTGAGCTTGTTTCCTTCGTCGCCTTTGATTTGGATGTTCCAGCTGCAGACATGTATTTTAGCTAGAGGTGAATTAGATTCCTCCAATGTGATCTCCTCGATAATGTTCTTTAGAGTTTGTTACTCTTAGGTGTAATGTCAGTTCGTGGTGGCTCCTGTGTTCCCCACAATGGTTAGTCCAGAAAACGTAAAATCCCGTAAGAAAAATAAAGGTAGAAACCATATGGCTTTGTTCCACTAGGACATAAACATAGTGAGAACAATGTCAAGAGGGTCTATCTCGCGGATGATTGGGATTTCCATTGAAGAAGCTTCTCCTATAATCTTTTGAACCTTTTCTCGAGGGAGTGCAACTCATTGTTCACCTGCAAGAAGATGGCAGGGGATGTCTCAAGGAAATCCTTGTGCCAGCCAAAATTGACAACACCAAATTCGAGAAAGAGACACCTCAAAAGAAGACCCACAATGACCTTTTGGGTTCTTGGAGTGAGTCACACCCAAAACGATGTGCTTGATTTGAGTGAACAACCTCCAAATGTGATAGCTTTCATCAGAAAGGTCAAAAGAATAATACCTCAAATGGGGAAGCAATAAATTTGTTGCCTCCTCATAGTAGAACAAGAACATTGTTGAAGCCTTGTATGTAGTCAAGCTCTTGAAGTACTTAACCATTTGATCTTGGCTGAGACTAGAATCGTAGTAGGTTGTGGTGTATTGAGTAGGAATCTTGGAGTTGGTTCGGGATTGTGCCTAACGAATGGAAAGTAGGTCAACAGCTGAAGTTGTACCAGCCAGAAAGTACCATGTATGTTTTTGAAAGGAGATGAGAGAACCGCCTCAGCCAGAACTTTGAAATAATTGGCCAGCAAAATAGTGCCCAAGGCAACCTAGCAGCCTACAGTACGAGCCTTGATGACATGGCGACATCCAGTGGTAGGATTGTTTTTGGAAGGATAGTAGATATATCGACAGAAGAGCACCCAAAAAAATTAAGAGTGCTCCTCCTCTAGAGAAAGCTTAGCTTCCTGGATGGTAGCAATTTCCTACACAAAGCCAAAGTTTTCAACAACCTGAAGAATAAGGAAGGCATCTGAAAGAAAATAAGGAAGATAAATCACCATGGTATAGGAAGAAGGTCCCCGGCCGCAGGGCCCATAACTAGCTCTAAAAAGAGTGTCATCCTCGGCTCGATCTTATTCTCCCATGTCATTGAGAATGCCAGATTCAGTGATGGGTAGGCCTGTAAAGGCCACCACAACCCTAAGCATAATTGACATGGGTCCATGTGGGAAAAGGAATGAGTTACACCCGTGATACCAAAATTGTAGGGCACCAAAGAAGAGTTCCTTACAAGTAGTCATTGGTTGCAGTGTCAGCATAATGAAGTCATCAATTCTCAGTTCCTTCAGTATTGATTCAAAGGCGGGACGGTGGTGTTCCACCCACTCAATCCACCCTTCGGTTGGGGAAATGAGCCAACTTTTGAAACGTATTACTTTGGTAATTCTTGAGTGAAGACTAAGGTTTTCTCTTAGGTCCAAAATAGAGGTAGGGTGAGGAGCCATTGCAACGAGGGAGAAATGATGAAGAAACCATCCACCTATACGAAAGATCAACGACAAATTAGAAACCTATACAAAGGATATAACTAGGGATCTGGAGAGTTGCAAACAAACTGTTACCACATCAGTGAGGTGTAAGTACAAAACGAGTCTCCATTGGCAACACGAATAGGCTTTGGGGACTGAGAAGGGGAGGAAGTTGTTGTGATTTTTGTTCCAGCAAAATGAGTTCCAAACGAAATTTTGGCAAAATCTCATTATATATGCAATTTCACGAAAGACCTACAACTGGTCAGAGAAGCACAGACAGTTCAAGGCACAACGACAGTTCAAAGCATGGTTTCACAAGTCTAAGCCGACAAATAAGGACATAATCTCAAATAGGCCAATAAAGTAAGTACCTTAAACAAAATTCAATAAAGTAACCTTGAGAGGTCATATGGTTGATGACAAGATTTTGCGAGTTCCTTATTAATGCAATGATTAGGTGAAAATGGAAAATATGGAAATAAAGGGCTAAAGGGAAATTAAGGTTAGGGCTTATAGCGGCGACAATAGAAGACATGAAAGTGAATGATTGGCGATACCATAAATGTGAGAGACAAT
Source organism: Flueggea neowawraea (assembly GCA_948243855.1). Lineage (NCBI taxonomy): Eukaryota > Viridiplantae > Streptophyta > Magnoliopsida > Malpighiales > Phyllanthaceae > Flueggea > Flueggea neowawraea. The sequence continues at coordinate 10,375 of CAODLS010346297.1, forward strand.
GTTGATGGAGCAATTGAGGCTAGTAATGGAACAACAACGACCATGCCAAGGGTTACCACCAAGGGATGACCTGTTGGACAAAGAGGGTTTTGAAGTAGAAGGTTGTGCATGGGGTTATCGCTATTCAAAGAGCCGTTAGTGTCACAACCCATTTTTGGACCAAGACCAATGTACGAGGCGAACCAAACCAGAGGTCCGACCCATCTCATACAAGCCTCAGAGAATCTAAACAGATACCCAAATACTAATGCTATTATTACTCATATTAAAATATTTTAACAGATAATAAGTTTTAAAAAATCATATCCTTGAATAAAATAAAACATAATCATGATATCAAATAATGAATAAATAAATATAATTAAAACAATTTAATCATTTTATTATTAAATACAAATCCATAACCCACTAGCTAGTGTAGAGCATCTAATAGGAATTGAAATTCGAGCCCGAACAATAGATCACTCACTGTAGGGAAGGTTACCTCACTGAGTGCGTAAGATCGAACGACCGCTATCAATAATACCTTAAAGGTGAAGTAAAAATAAAAAAAAAAGGGAAAAAAGGGGGTAAGAACCCAGTGAGGAAAAACACTCCAAAGTGGCTCCGGATCTCACAAAAACCGTTTTGAAAACAGTTAAAAAATACAACATGCAAATATAAGTGTATATACGTATACACACTATATATGAGATGATAATATTTCAAAGAATCATTTTTGAAATCCTTTACAAACAAAACAAACAGTAAATAGTATTCCAATTTGACTGAATAAATAAATTGGATAAAATATTTAATTTTCAAGAATATGAAAAAAAAAACTATATTATTTCTCCTTCCAAATACTTTGCAAAAAGCATATTTTTTTCAAAATATTTTAAGAGAAACAATGTTGAAAACTCAACGGGACTAGAATCTGATGAAAGGAATCATCTAGACTTGATAATGGCCACTTAGGCTTTCGACAACCCTCTAAGATATCATTAGCCACTCATGCAAATACAACCCTCCAAGCTGATGATAGTCACACAAGCAAAAATAACACATTGGTATACCAAAATATACGCTACCCCATAGCTGGGTATCCCATATCAAATATTCTGCCAAAAACATATTGAAATATTTACATTTAAAATATTCAAAAATAAAAAAAGCAGAACATACATATTTTTCACCGAAATATATATCAAACCTCAAACGAAATATTTATAGCAAAATATTTTTCAAAAGAGAATATTTGTACCAAAAAAATATTCTTAAACTTCGAATTAGAGTGTTTATTAAAGAAATCATAATAAATATCAAACATAATATTTATTTTAGAAACCAAAATAATTTCCAACACTGATTTCCATATCATAGGTTTTCACATAAGTCAGGTTTTAGGATTTCATATCCTTGAATTAGTCCATATTACATGGCAACTCGAGCACATCAAAAACATATAGAATTTGAAAGACATAGCCTATGTGTCTGAAGCTGTCATCCACTAATCTGGACACCGAGCTAATAATCGAATCGCGGTCCAGTGGTGAATGACTGGACACCTCGAGAAATGAGCAGAACTAAATACAAAAATGGATTACAATGGAGTCAGTTAAAGTACTGTGGCAATGCAGAATGCGTGTGCAATGCTAATGTTCGTCACAACTCATGACGAATGAAAATCCTACACCCTTGTCAAAATCAAACATCGATGTAAAATTATATTTTTAGTCCCAAAAATATCTCAAACTTGTAATTCAGTCCCTAGCTCCTCAAAGTTACGAATTAATCCTCAAATATATCCAAATATACCAATTTATCTCCAAACTATTCAAAATCTCAGGTTAATCGCCAAAGTGCAAAATATCATGTTCGGTTCTCAAATGGAAAATTACTCAAATAGTCCAACTTTTGATTCAACTGATAGAAATCAAATCTAAACACCCACATTGATTCTATTCAACCTCCTAAACATGAATATACAATCCATTTCAACAAATAAACACAAAATCATATAGAATTTCCTTCCAAAAATCAGATTTCCCTAACCCAAAGAAATGAATCATCAATTCACAACACCCAACTAAAATCCATGTATTCCTAACTGCATTCTACCAAGATATAACAAAAACAACTATAGATTTAACAAGAAATTAATCAGAACTCGAAACCTTAGCTCAAGAACAAACCCATTTCATCCAAACTCAAAAACCTCCAAAATCAAAGTTAGATCCTTGCAGTTCAAACCTCCAACAATTATTATCAAAGAACATTTAACTCCCATTATCATATAAAGCAATGAATTCGACCCTCACATCAATTTTGGCCAAAACCCTAAATGCACCATTCTTGAACAGAAATGATGAAAATAAGAGATAAATGATGAGTTCTTACATCAAGATTCGAAATGGAAACAATAAGAAGCCAAGAGAACTGAAGAGAGATGAATTTTAGAGAGTTTGATGAGTTTTGATGTGAAAATGACGAACAATGATCGGGTAAGGGGTATTTATAATCCAAAGATCAAAAAATTGCGTTTCACCAAAAATTTGTCCAACAAACGACATTCTACATGCGCAACACAACACTTATGCACGTAGAAGAGGTCTTATGTGTGTAAGTCAGCCTTTCACACGCGTAGACAACATGAACACCCATGGTATGTGCCTATAAACACAATATACGTGTGTGGCAAACATCCTACGTGCATAGACTGACCTTACATGCGTAACACAAGCTGTTACATGAGTATAAGAAATTTTTAGCTCTTGGTTCAAACACAGATGATAATCAAGCGTAAAAGTAATACAAAGCACGTAGCATGCCCCAAACTTGTTCTACGCGCACAAATATCCATTTCTAAGTCATTTCAAACTTATGATCATCAATACCATCACTCCCGGGACCAACCAAACACCAAAACTCGCTAGAGTAATGCACGATCATGTCCGAACACTCCAAACTTACAAATCATCCTCGGAAGCATTCCATAATCAAATCGGGATTTGACGAGGTTCAATCTAAGTTGAACGGGGTTCAATAGAGGACCTTGTCGAAACTAAATGGAATGCTACAGTGAAACTCATCGGAACGGATGGGGTATTACAGCTAGCACGTTGTTGTTGCACTTCAGTGAAAAATGTAGGTTGCAAAGAGAATTGTGGAGATCGATGCAGCAGTGTATGGGGGAAGTGGCGGACTTAAATCTTCAGGTTTAAATTTCTAAAGGCAACTGGTCATATGTTGAACGGTTTTCCAATTGTGTTCAGTAGGAAATTTAATGTACTCCCCAGGCCAAAATAAATAATTTCTCCCCCCAAATGCAACAAAAGCCATCTGAGCGCAAAATGAAAACTATCCACTTATGAGGTTATTATAACCGCCACACGTGCGAGGGACACTTGCTTACGGTGTAATTTACATTGGGCTCCGGCTGAATTACTCCCAAGAATAGACCCAAACCAGATAGAAGAAACCCATCTGGATTAGACCTATGAACCGGCTAGAGAAGAAAGATAAGAATAAGCTTAGGGGGAATTAGATGCAAGGCAATTAACCAAATTCACAATTATTCAAAGTGCAACATTGTCTTCCTAGACATTCCGCGGAATTAAGGGAACAAGTTCATTAATGAAAGCGATCCTTTCCTTTTTTCGTCACGACTCCGCTGTTTCCTGGGCGAGGGTGGACACCTTTAAGCCATGGCCACACCAGACTAATCTGCGTTCGGGAGCTAGTTTGCACCTTAAAGAATGAGATACATACCATTTAGCTGTTGCGTACTCACGGTTCGAATCTGAGACCTTTGGTTAAGCTAAAATAACCCTTTACTAGTTAATTCAAACAAAGGTGGTCCTTTAAATATTATTTTTTATTTGTTAAAAAGGAAATAAAATAATAATTATTATAAGTTTATGAATTAGGTCGAAGCTTAACAGTGCATTGAAAATTGCAGTGTAAAAACATGCTTACGTCAAAAAAAAGTACAGGCAAGAATGGCAAGGCTTTTTGGTCACATTAGTGTAGACATGTTGCCGGTTCCAGAACCGGCGGTTCCGGTTTGTCAAATGTACAAACCGGAACCGAACCGTGGTTTTCACGGTTTAGTCCGGTTTCGGTTCCGGTTCCGGTTTTGACCGGTTTAACCGCCTGTTCGATTTCGGTTCGGTTCCGGTTCGGTTTCCTGTTTTTTTTTTGAATTTTTTTTTAATCCGTTATTTTATCCCGTCAATTGGTTTATAAATTTTGTTATATTCAATAATTAACTATAATACCAATAATACATTTTATTTCAAAGATTTTTTTAATAATTTTTAAACAAATTAATTATTCTATTAGTAATTACATCACATAATTTTTAACAAAATTAGAAAAAAAACTCGTTAAATTTTATTAGATGCCCTCACTTGTGGCGGAGGAAAACCGTGGTTACAATACCGAATTTAATTATATAATATAACTATACAACAATTAACAATACATTATAAATTAAAAACTTTTCAAAATTTCTATTTCCACTAAAATTTTCCATTACTACAAAATAAA
>CAODLS010346398.1:0-19473 GCA_948243855.1 Flueggea neowawraea
TTGAGAGATGGTGATACTCTTGCCAATTCTCGTGATCCGTTCCCCACTCGTGAGGAACAAGTCTTTAGGTGATAGGGTACAGGTGCTACCATTACGAAGGATCTTAGTCATCCTAGGCCGAGAGGTAGACGTAGAGAGAGAGGTGCTCCTAAGGTGGCTCACGAGGTGGATTCATCCTCGTTTGTTAAGATTCGATGAGAGATGAGGGAGATAAGGGCTGGTATTACTGCTTTGAGGAGTAAGGTTCGTGCCATTGAGCCTACATTGGAGTCTATGTGAGGGGAGTTGTGAGTCATTCGATCACTCTCAGAGAGCTTCATTCGTCCTTCCCATCCTACCGTTCCTTCTACACCTCCGACCACTGGGATTGACTTAGAGCGTCTTCCTTCAGACGACATTCCTTTTTTGAGTCGAGGTCCCGAGCAAGATGTGACTTTCTCCATTGAGGATTTTGGTCTTGACCCTTAGATGTTCGTTTCATACATGATCATTATCAAGAATGGGATTGGCATTTCATCCACTTTGCATTCATTACTTATATATTTTGGATGACTTGTATTTTGATTCTTTGTTTGTATTGATGTTTATATATGTCCAATGACTCTTGTTGTCTCTCTTGAATATGTTTCGTAATTTTTTTTTATCGATGACAAAAAGGGGGAGAGGTATGTATTTATAATTGGTTAAAATTGATATTTGACTAAGAAGGAATAAGTCTTAAAAATGATGCACCATCTTAGGGGGAGATAGTAAAATCACAAGTTAGCATAGCATATGTATTGATGTTGATAAGCTAACCAAATGAACAAGGCTACAAACCTTGATTCGATCTTCAAATTCTTATGCTTTTGTTCAGGGGGAGTTAAGAGTTTTGTCATTATCAAAAAAGGGAGATTGTTCGACCAAGGGTGGTCAACATTAAGATTTCTCTAAGTTTTTTTGATGAACAAACTACAGAATTTGATCTAAGGAAGATTCACGTACGTATGTCTAAAGTCACGTACGTGTGTGTGTGTCACGTACGTCAATAATGTCTCAAGTATGTGAGTTCAACCGTGAACTGAAACATAAGCTACTGGAAGTTTGGGAGAAGTGATCACACGTATGTTTGATAATGTTCACGTATGTCAGAGAATGTCACGTACGTGAGAGGTATCTAAAGTACATGAATTATGATCAGAATTAAAGCGGGAAAATTGAAGTCTTGAATCAATTGAAGGCATGAAGCCACACGTACGTGTGACATACAAAGTCACATACATCAGACATATAAAACAAGATGAAGATTTTAGTTTAGAGGATGTATGTTTGAATTTCACGTGGATCGAGACAAACAGGTGAAGAAATGGTCAAGTGTTGATTGTTCACGTACGCAAGCATAATAACTCACGTACGTCACATTGAACTAAAGTACATTAGATGAAATTTCAAATACGTGAGATGATCCAGACTGAAAAACAGAAGCTACTGGATGGCTCAGACAAAGAAGTCACATACATCAGATTATATTCACGTACGTGAACTGGGGATAAGCTATGATCAACGTACATGTATGTATTTATCACGTACGTGTGATGAACATCAAGTCAGGTAACGTACGTAAGATTTATGTAACGTACGTAAGAAAAATCTGAAAGTGTATTAAATGCGTCTCATTTAATACCACAACGGCTACATTACACCCCACAACGGTCTGAAATTAAGAGATAAGTATAAATACATGCTTGGGAGTCCAGAAACAAAAGAACAAGCATCTAGACATTGAATTCTTACAACTACCAAGCATCAAAGCATTGAATTTCTCATTTATTGATACAAGTGTATTTGTTCTTCAATTTCATTCTTCATTTGCTTATATCACTAGCAGTTAATCTGTTGGTGAGTGTTTGTAAACACTTTTAAAAGGGGGACCAAAATCAGACAGGATCAGAATCAAAGATGTGGACTACTACCACTTAACCCATGTGTCTCGCTATACGTATAGTATTACCACCAACCTTGGTAACTAGGCCGTGAATGAATAATGGTATACCAAATGCTACATTATCTTGTAACATAGATGTCCCGAGTCAAAATTAATTAAACAAAAATGTTTTTAATTAAACAGACAAGCATGCCAAAACAAACAAATAATAACGAAGGTTATTACAGAGCATATTATAATATGTAATATATTATTCAGAGTACTAACTACTTATTCCAAATCTTATGTACTGACAGACATGTAGAGCAGATGATTATTTACAAAAATATAATTAATCTTAGAACATTAGCCAGCAAGCATATAGAGCAGGCAATTAATACTTATCATATTATGCAATATTCAGAGTACAAATTCTCTTATTAGAAATATTCTAAGCAGACAAGCATGCGATGTTGACAAAATAGTTACTGAAGATATTACTAAACATACTAATTATAGATTCTTATTCCATATTTCACAAAAACAGATTTTAGGATTTACCGATTCTTTAATTAGTCCAGATTACATGGCAAGTCCACACATAGCAAACACAAAATAATTTCTGAAAACGCAGCCTATGTGTCTATAATGGCATCCAACTCACCTAGACGATGAGCCAAAGAATCCAGTCATACACTACTGGTGGATGACTGGCCACCTCGGATACCAAACGAAGCTGAAAGTAAACAAATCATAGTGGAGACAAATACGATATTGTGGCAATACTGAATACGCATGCAAATGCAAATCCAAATCCCAAGCCCTAGATGACATCAAAATTCCTATTGCAATTGAATATCTAACATTACATTTTGTAAAATTACTGTATAGTCCCTCAATTTTTAACAAGTTACACTTTAATCCCGAGGAATTGACAATTTACATTCCATTCCCAAAACTATTTAGAAATTACCAATCAACCCTGCAAATATTTATATTTACATTTCAGGCCTTAAACAATCAGAAATTCACATTCTAGCCACAATAGCAAAAAAATTATCAAAAACACCCGAAATTCGTCCAACCCGACACAATCCGCTCCAAATAATCTAAATCACCTCAAAACATGTTCAATCTTATAAATAAACACTCCATTACACCAAAGAAAACTTAATAATCAAAAACTCCAAATTTCTTCTTCTAACAATCCCTAATCCATACAAAACAACTCCAATCTCCAAATCCAAACTCAAACCCATTAATTTGAATGTTTATCCTACCATAATCTAACAAAACCCAATTAAAAATTCATCAATTTCTTGTCAAAAACTAAACCCTAACCAAACCCAACATCAAACACAACATTGTAGCTCAATCATGCAAACCCACAAAGTGCTTTCATGAGATGGAACAAAGAAATGAATGAAGAGAGTAATCTTACCTCAAAAAATTGAAGAGATTGACGGAGAGGCAAGGAGAAGAGAGGAGGGTTGGTTTAGGAGAGTGTATGAGTGATTGAAGTGGTGTATTCCCGTCCAAATAGGGGTGAGGGGGTATATATAGACCCCCTCTCTAAAACACATCGCTTCTTTAAAAGACAACGATCACTCAAGTAACACCTTCACTTAATCAAATAAGTTTAGTTCCAGGGGAGGTTCTAGAAGCATTGTTCACTCAAGTAGCTTACTCGAGTGAATCAGGCATAAGATCACTCGACTAACTTAAACAGCTTACTCGGGTAAGCACTTGTCTAGGGGCTCAAAGAAGAACATATCGCTCAAGTAACGCACATTCTTCCTCGAGTAACACATTGTCCTAGGGAACTAAAAAATGATCATATCACTCGAGGAACACACCATTTACTCAAGTAAAACATACACTTCACTCAAATAAACATGAAATCACCCTAAAGAGTAAGCACAAATGAGCGAGATGTTACATTACCAACATTAACCATCCTTAATCATCTAATCATCATCTCAAACTTAGACATCTAAATGAAAATCGAACAAGGTAATACAAAAGATCTTATCAAAATCGGGTGAGGTATTACACAATTTCTTTCCAAAATTGAGCTATTTAATTCTAATTAAATTATTCTTTATTTGTTGCCATCAATTTTCCTTGACTTATTCTTGATTCCAATTTGCTCCTTCTCCTGATTCTTAACCTAATATTCCTACCTTTGTTTCTTTTCTCTTTCCTATTTTGAAACCAAATTTCACGATTCCTTGATTCATTATTTTCTTTCGTTTCCATTCCAATTAACCAAGTTCTATTAGTTTGCCCTCCACCAATTTGTTTTTTTATTTTTTTTAACCTAGCTATTTAACTCTTTTTTTTTCTTCATAGTTGATTCCTTTTCTGCATTATTCACAAAGTTCCGATTCACTTGGTGAGCTCAAAAGAATTTTATACTTATGCTTTGCACTTCTGGTCTTCTATTTTCTATCTATTGCTTCTCTCCTTTTTCTTCTTCTTTATTTTCCTTTATTTTCCTCCTTACCTATTTGTTTTCTTGCTTTTTTGTTTCTGGTTTTTGGCAGCGACTTCAGGTGAGTTTTGTTCAGCGACGACGGAGCCCGTTCTAAAGGCAGCACTTTGTGGCTTAGTAGTGAATGGCGATGGGTCTAGTGTCGATGATGATGTAGAAATTGAGGGAGAGGACCTAAAACACACCGTTTTGAATATAACAATTGAGGGACCAAAATGAAACCGTATCTGATTATTGAGATGACATCGTACGTGACATCATATGCGATTGTCAAAACGACACCGTTCACGATTGTTGTCCTCTTGTGGTGTATAGTACCAGAAGACAATCCGTTCCTGACACCAGATGACAAGGAGTTCGTAGAGTAGACTGGTTGATACGCCGTTTGTGACAATAGACGACTAGGAGCTTGTAAAGTAGACCAGAGAGTAGCCCTTCGTGACACCAAAAGACCAAGAGTTTGGGGAGTAGATTAGAAGACAACCAGTTTGTGGAGTGGACCACCCCGCCTGCCAGATGACCATTCGCCTACACATATGACCACTTGCCTTACCTCCTAAGGGTGTTGCTTGATGTTTTGATTCATGTGACCAGTCTTCCATGCTCAGTTTTGATGATTTTTTGTTTTTTCCATTGCTTGTATTATTTTTTTACTCTTCCGCCAACATGTCATCCTCATAAGGAAAATTGGGTATATTTTTTTTTTACTTTAACTCTCTACTTTATTTTTTTTATTTTCATGTTGATGGGCTTGTTGATGGCTTAATGCCAAGCATTTCCAGATGTTATCCCTCAAGGATTGTTCGATCCTAATCATGAGTCAGTGATGCCTTCATTAGAGATTTCATTACTTCCACTATCACGTGGTTGTTTAGAAGTTGCATCTTGGAGATTTCTTCATCTCATCACCACATGGGTGTTCAAGAGTTGCATTTTGGAAAGCACATCATCCCTACCAACATGTGGGTGTTTAGGAGCTGCATCTTGGAAAGTTCATCATCCTCATCACCACGTGGGCATTCAGGATCCGTGCCCTAAAGGATTCATCACTCCCATCACCACTTGGGCATTCAGAAGCCGCGTATTGGAGTATTCATTACCTCCACCACCACATGGGCATTCAGGAGTCGTGCCTTAAAGGATTCATCACCCCCATCACCACATGGGCATTCAAGAGTTCTGCATTGGTGGATTCCAGTTGGCGGGACCCTCGTTGGTGGGTTTAAAGTTCAAATTTTCAATTGACGTCTCTTTCATTCTTTGGCGATTTGTTTCCCAAACATTTTAGATAAATTCTCGCTTCGAAAAAGTGATTTGACATTCTTGAGATGATGCTAACTCGTACTTGTCGAAGTGTCAACTGCCTTTCAGGCCACAAAGTTGCGTGCAACGTTCATGTCATCAATGAGTACTTGGTTTTTCACAGACTTAATTCCCCTACTACACTCCAATTCATTACATGTCTTAATCATGATAGAGCTCAATTTCTCATAAGCTTTTCTAGTCACATTTTCATTTTTTGTTGTATGCCCTTGGTGAGAGCGTGAGTTCTTCGAGCTTTTCTAGTTACGCTAGCCTTAACAGCTCTTTACACTTTACCATGCATGTTCACGATGAGAGCTCGATTTCTCGCAAATTTTTCTACTCACCCTATGTCTTGGTAATTTTTCAGTGCGTTTATGGTGAGGGCTCAATTTCTTGCAATCCTTTAGACTCATGCAATGCCGAACAACTCACATTATGATTTAAGACATAAGCTTTTAAGAATCGCATGCGTTTTACGGCGAAGGCCCAATCTCTCGCAAGCCTATTGACTCCTTTATAAGCATAGCAAGCTTTTGTGTTTTGCTACTCTACATTGTCTTTTGATGTTGCCCAGCCAAGTGCTTCTCCTTTTGAGAAAGAACCTCATTTTGTCATGAAGTAGTGTCATTAAACTCATAGGAGATAAAAACAATTGAACTTTCATTCACTTAGAGCGACAAGTTACACTGATTTTGAAATAATAAAATCATTACTACTATGAGTTGTGGGCTTGCTGAGCAAAGGAGATAAAGAAAACACGGAGTGTAGAAGCACATTCAATTTCCCGAAGTTGTGCAGTTGAAGAACCTAGAGGCTTGAGTCTTGAACGTGAAAAAAACTCTAGAGTTCAAAGTAGAGCCGCCTCGGTCATAGTTGATGCTTTAAGTTAAATAATACGTTAAGACACCTTCATAAAAGATTTATATAAAAAATGTATTTTTTGAAAAAATGATGTTTTGTGTATTTTAAAAATAACGTTATTATATTTTATTTATGTTAGAGAAATACCAAAATTATAAAATTAAAATTAAATTAAATTAATTAAACAAAAAGCATAATAAATGAGATATTTTTATACAAATCATAATCAATTACAAAAAGGTACCAGTCAAAATTTATTTAACAAAAAGTCACATTCGGACGTTTACAATAGATATTTAAAATGTACACAAAAGAAATGTTTTATATTCAGAAACATATATATACAAAGTATTATTTTAAAACAATAAATCATTTGGGGTTAATTTTTGTAAAATTAAAGAAAATGTAGAAGTTACAATTTAAGTTTACCAAAACTTGAGGCCCCTTAAACTGGGGGCCCTAGGCCATCGGGTACTCTGCCTAATGACAAAGTCGTTACAACGACACTGGTTCGAAGATGTTTTGCAAACTATAAATTTCATTTTGGTATTTCAGAAACAATAACTAAAGGATTTACAATTTAAAGGATTGATGAATGTAATACAACTTGATGGTAATAGTTTGACCAATTTAACACGCAAAAGTAGTGTTTTATTCAATTCTGTGTACACTTAAAAAAAATCCACAAGATTAAAATCAGACTCAAACACAACATAATTAACACCCAAAAAGTGTTTCCATTACATATCCAACATAAATGACAGCATTAACGCGCCAGATGGGACAAACATATTATGATAAAAGAAACTCTCATTGTCAATCTGGTGAATGATACTTATACCCAAATGTTCAACCAAATTGATGGAGAAAAACTGCAAATCCGCCAAAAAACAAACACAGAATCTGCTTTGTTCAAACTTCAAAAATAACATGTCTTGAACAATTTCTTCTTCCATCTGTCAAGAGCTTTCGGTGGAGACTTTCTTTCTCTTTTATGATGAGCTTTGCGCGGTTTTATACAGGTCCGGGTTCAATTGCGGATTAGAGTCGCAGTTATTTTGATTAATTGCCCAGGCTTTAAATTATCTTTTTTTTTTTATTTTTGTTTGTTTTAGGCATTGTTTGGAAGCAAAGTGGGAATTAATAATACCTCGACTGAGGCTATTATTGTGCTATGATTTTCATATCGAGTAGACTCAATAAATAGTTGCTTATAAACACTTCACGATACACCTTTTTTAAGGCCAAAATTGTGTGTGCTCAAAAATCCAATGCGAATAATATCTTGGTCGAGTGGATATGACAATCGTTAATCTTAAGCCCCTAAGTAATTTAATTTACGGAGAATTACTAAAGTTTGTTGTTCAAATTCTTGTGGAATTCATGGTGTTGTGCACGGAATGTATAACACTATATTCCGTTCATTTCCAACAACTATTCTTATTTATATTTTCCTTCAGTTAGTAACCCCAACATCTAGCTTACCAGAATCCGGCATCAGAAATATTTTCCTTTAATTTCACATAACACTGCAGCTGGTAATGATGGTTGCGACACTTGCTGCTATTCCTGTTAGTGAAGAAGTTGCAGACAACAAAGAAATCTGCAAGAACACCAACAAAGTCAGGATCCGTTTACAATTAGTGGTATCATATAGTGAAAGCCAGCGCCAAAACTATTTTATTGATGAATGGTGACAATTTTTGACATGATAACATGATTTATAAGTATACGATTATAACACGACATGATTGATATAAATTCTATTTTATTTTATTTCTATGTCTCTTATAGTAATATATGATATACAAATGACATAAAACGATTATAACCACATAGCAAGAACTGTCATCCACTAGTATTTCCCGGCAGAAGATGTAAATGACATGAATTCTATTTTTTTTCCAACAGAAGATTATATGAAAATTGTTATTTGGAACATATGTAGTTGAATATTGCTAATTCCAATTTTTCTTTTTTTTATATAAGTAATAGATTCTAATATAATCTTACTGTTTATCGGAGAGCAGAAGGAGTGATTTTTCCAGATGTGGAAGTAGATGGTTGCAACTGCCACTTTTTTTATTTTTTTTTTAACTGAGCACTTGGTCCTTGTGACCATAAGGAACGATAACTATAGATGTGGAAGTAGATGGTTGCGCCTGCGCATATGACTCCTAAATGGTTATCTAGATCAAATACAGAAACTTGTTACCACTTAATTGAATGTTAATCAAAATACTTTTCGGAGCAATTTCATTTATTCCAAGTCTGTTTAATTAGATTGACTAGCTGTAATGAAAATAAAAACCAAAATTATATACAAAAGCAAAACCGAATAATTAAATTAGCATGCATTTTTAATTTAAAGGCTAACCATTTATGAATAATTTATTTTAAAAATACAGTATAGGCATCAGAGTCTAAAAAATAACTACTAGTTTTTATTTATGATTTAACCTATCGATTAATAGAGGTGTAAAGAATTGTATAATTATTTAACTACTTACTCTTCACATCCTACAAAGATAAGCCTAATTTATATTTTGAGTGTCTTAAATATAGACTTATTTGCATTTTTTTACATACTTATATTAATCAAAAGTCATTTCTAACTTTAATAAATGATCATCAATTTAATGATATTCTATTATTTTCAATGTAAATTTATTCATCTAAGCAACTCTTATTCAATAAAAGAACTTTTTTAAAAAAAATAAATGAGGGTAGATTTGGAAAACTACCACTTATAACTAAATAAATTTTCTTAAAATCCGATTTATTTAAAAAACTATTTTTATGGACGGAAAAAGCATAATATTATACATGTGCTTATATGATATCATATGTACCATACCGTAAAGTGATCATTACATGATTCATGTCAAATGAAACAAAATTAGGAAATTAAAAGGAAATACCTCGTTTCCTCCTTGTCTCTTCCTTTCAAGTAGTGCATAGTTATCAACAAAAATCTTGTGCTTGTGACTATAATTCTTCGTCTTGAAACAACTAGAGCAAACATCGAATGTCTTATCATCTCCGCCATTGAAGCATTCATTGCAACTAAAAAATAATCCATCCATAAAAGTATTACAACCATCACACAAGCGTCTTCGGCTTAGAATAATATAATAAAGAGTCATCACTTCCATGAAATTTAATTGGCCACTTCCACTTCCATTCAATTGCCGGAAGAAATTAAAATCTGCCATTTTTTCGTATCCTTTTAATTGCTTCATATAAGAACTGTACTCATCAAAGTCTATTTTCTTGTTCTTGCCCTTGTCCATTTTGAGGAAAAATTTATCTGCTTCAGCTTGTAATTTGGAGATAGAGTCTGATAAAAGACCTCTGCAGCAAATTGCAACTCACTTTTTTCCCTCTGGAACATTAATTGAAACAAGAAAAAAAAATTAATTCACCAACATTGCCTCAATTTATGTGAAACTCAGCTTCAAATATACCATATATTGGACATATATAAATAACAAAATGATCCCAATTTTTTCCCCCCAATTTTAAAAATTGTTACCCACTCTTAATACTTAGTTTTAAATAGTTACGACCACTCTCAAGAAAATTGTCTTTCCCCGAATGCAAAGGATCTTCATTATCTCATTTTTAAAATCAAAAAACAAAAATACAATATGAAGGATAATAACCACAAATATTAAATATCAGACCAAGAATTGGCTGCTATAGTTAAAATAATACTCCCTCCGTCTCAATTTAATATGCACAATTTCTATTTTAGATGTTCTATAAAATATAGGCACACTTTTCTTTTTTGTTGCATTTATTATTAACGAAAGTACAAATTTGTCTCTATTTAATCTTTATTTTAACTAATTTTTAATTACAAATACAATTAATCAAATGGTATAAATGAAAAATCGTATAGAATTAAATGATTTTAACTATTAAAACTACTATTTCTTAATTCCCGTGAAAAGTAGTTAATGTCTATTAAATTGAGACACAGAGAGTAAAATGAAACAGTGCATATTCATTCCCCAGATTATATGCTGTAATTTAGCTTCTCATTTATCAAAATTTTCTTAGAGAATAAATGAAGTCAAAATATTAAATAAGACAATTCAGTGATACAGGGATACATGTATCTTGGAAGGCTGAGATGAACAACAGATGTACCTGTTGGCGTCTGTCTCTGTGATTGAGCAGTAAGCTTTGGTTGTCATAGAAGATGGTATGGCCGTGGCGTTTTCTAACCCCCTGATCTTTGTAACAATCACAACATAGATCAAAGGTTTATTCGGAAGAATCAGAGAAACATTGGAAGCAACTGAAGAAAGATCCAGTCAAAATCACATGACACATGTCGCAGGTAATTACAATTTTGCTTTCGCTGATGTAGAACAAAGGTTTTGCTTCTGCACGATTTAACCTTCCATTTCCATCCACATCCAGCACCTTGAAGCAACCTTTGAGAGGCCTTCCCCTCTCACGAACTTCTTATATATTTTGAATCCAATCTCGTGACGAGATCCAAACATTTTATTCAAAAATTCTTCTGCTTGTTCCTTTTTCTCATCAGACAAGTTTGCACAATATGCTAAACCAATCTCGCCAATGTCTTCCATTTCAACTTTGTGAGGCCTTTTGGTGCGCATATGGATGGATTATGTTCATTAAGGGCATTTATATAGAGTGGAGAATATTTGTGTTACCAAGTCTTTTATTAAATTTTCAATTTCCAAAGTTGTCCTGTTAAATGATTGATCCTAAAAAGAGAAAAGAAAATGATGTGCTGGGTATTCGATATCATCTGGGAGTTAAAGGCTAAAGATAACTTATATGCACTTTTTGCTGTTAAATTATTAAGACGTTTTCAACGAAAAAATTGTAAGGACTCAAATTCATAGACATCAATATCTCTTACCAATCGTTGAAGAACATGATTCGTGAGAAAGAATGATACAGAAATTCACATATTTTCCAATTGTCTGGCCTAGCCAGGCGTGGCTTGTTGTCCAATCAGACAACCGGTGGCAAATTAATAAGCATTTTCCGGGCAATTTCCTACTGGCTACCTAGGAAGTCAATGGTAAGTCAAGACTCTTTCCTTACTGGAACTTTCCAAGTCTCCTTTTAAACATGCGCAAAAACAAAGTTGCTCCGACCGTCCTCTTTATGTCCCACTTTAAGGAATTAAAAAATTATTATGTTTTATTACTTCATGATGTTTTATTTACTGTTTTATTCTGTGCAATTCCCGTTTTACCCTCATCATCCCAGTATGCATAACCTGAAGAATATTTACCTTTATGTTTAATTTTCTATTAAATGAAATAATATTTCTCTATTAAATAAAATAAATTAAAATATTATTGTTAATTATTATTATTATTATAGAGTTTGATTAAAAGGTATTATAAATATTTATAGTATAATTTTAAGTAAAATATGATTGTTAATAAAATATAAAATATTAAATTTTTTAAAAAATAATTTTTTAACTAAATACAATTAAAATATATTTATTAAAAACTATTTTTAAAAAAAATATATTTTTTAAAAGTTATTTTTTAAAAAATTAAACCAATCAAGTACGCCGGGACCCATGATACACGCGTCCCCACTGGGATCACACAACTCTCAGCCGCCAGTGGTGTGGGGTTCACGTTCTAGTCTTTACACAATGAGTGATTTCAAACTATTTCTTTCTTTCCAGAAATGCCTTTTCTGGCATTTTTGTGTTAAATTCGGGCCCTTTTTTATTCAAACTATGAGGGTATTGGGTGTTTCATGTGAAAAAAAAGTGACAAAATTATGTGCTCTACAAAATTACATCATATAATTTTAAAGTAAAAACTAAATTTTTAAAAAATTGGCAAAAATTAAGTAAAATAATTATATATAATATTTTTTAAAAATATTAAAAATAAAAAAAAATATAATTTTATAAAAATTAATCTATATAAAATAATAAAAAAATTATTTATAAAATAATTTATAAAATTTAAAAATAAATAAAAATATGTTAATAAATAATATTTTGAAATTATTGTCGTAAACATGCATTATTAACATTTGTAAAATTAGACTTTCTGAAAAAAATCAGAAAATTATTTCATGATATTAAAACAAAATTAAATAATTAATTTTATAAAAAAATATTTTTTTATATAATTAATTAAAAAAATATATTTTTTAAAAAATTTGTACTTTCCTCATTTACTCATCCTAACAAAGCAAATTGTGCATTTTGTGTGGGAAGTTGTGCTTGACTTGACCACCCCCACCCTGTTCTCCGTAATCTATCTTATTTGTCCATGTGAGTTAAATTGCTTGAATCTTCCTTTTCTTTTTTATTCTTTCTAACAATACGTTTTTCTCATTCTTTAGCTTTTCCTCCTTTCTTTCCAATTAAAAAAGGGTCACAAATAAAATAGTGTTCTTTAAGAAGTTCAACAAGTAAATCATTTTGTTGAACATGCGTCTTGTTCTGCATCAAATTTCCACGTATGACATCTAAATCTTAATTGATCGATGAATAAAGGGATTCATTTCTTAATTTTTGTGATCTCCTTAATGTTTCTAGGAATGTTTACAGCGTAAGCACTCAATTTGGTGGTATCAATGAGTTTTTGGTTAAAGAAAGACAATGTTACACGTCTAGCATAATAGCTAGTATGAAGTGGAAGTAAGGGCAATGAGAAATTTGATGAAGTCCAACCGAATGACGCGCATGACATGCTTAAAAACGGTAAATGAATATTGTTTTTCATTTTAAAAAATCCATAATATCAAATTAACTCGACTCCAAACTAAGCAACCTGTCCAACTCAAAACCCAATTTAACCTTAGTTTTAGTTCTCTCCTTCGTCGAAAAACACAAAAAACTGTTTTTCACGGTTTCTTGCATGAAAAAATTTATTTAGTTTTAGCAATCTTGTTTGAGAGGCCTTTACTTCTCACGAACTCAACATAATTCAGGCCTAGGCTTATTGGGCTAGGCCAAATTGCCCAAAGCATATGCTTGGACGGCCCAATCTTGTGGGAAGCCCAACACAGGGGACAAGAATGAGTCAGGGACCATAAGAGTACACTAGTGTGAAACTCGCTAGGGGACGCAAGGACATAGAAGGAAAGGTCCATGTCACTACAAATAAGGGGACTAAAAGTAGAAAAAAATTTGACGAGACAAGCAAGGCAAGATCGGAAAACAAAAATGGCAAGTCAATCCCGCCAGAGAGTAGTCAAGCAAGAAATGGGGAAATCAAAGGGATCAAGGATTAATAGCAAAAATTAAGTAGAGCATACCCTAGCAATATAAAGAGGTAGGAAACGTAGGAGAGAAGGACCTACAATCGAATACTCAAATCAACCCTTATACAACATGAGTCATAAACTTTGTTTTGCTTAAATTTCCTATGTTGTCTTCAGTTGTCATTAGCATTTTTGGTTGTTATTTTCTTTCAATTGTCCTCAATACTCAATTCAATTGCAAACTCAATCTCATTTCTATTATTCATCATTGTTTTTATCTTGCTATTTTTATCTAAAGAGGCAATAGACCCATTGTCTAGTTTGTTAAGAAGTTGGATTAATTTTCAAGTGCAAATAATCTCCTATTAGCGGTTTAGGAAAACCCGAAATTCCTTGGCCCATTCCCAACAACATTCTACCCAAGGAGCAACATTGTCCCCTGAATTGTTTCTGCAAAATTCAAGGAACAATTTGTGGCACGCAGCGTAGGACGAATTTGAGCAATGATGAAAACTAGGAGTAAGAAAGATATTGTCGCTTCCAGTGCAGGGAACGAGAATGAAGATACCAATGCAACAACAATGGTCATAGAAGAGTACGTTCAAGTACAAAAACATGATGATTCCGATAGACACTTTTGATTCCCAGAGGGCATGCCAATCAAGCTACCACCACAATGGGAGATAATGGCACAATAATACTTCTGCTGCAGGGTATCAACGATAAACTGCACATGTTGCTTAGGCTTTAAGATGTTGAAGTACAAATGAAAGAAAACCATCAGCAGTCCATGAATGTCCACCAGGTTACGTTGGATGTATCGATCAAGAATCAAGATGACCGGCGGAAAAGACCCAACCTGGAGATGATCCACCAACAGTCCTTACCTTCGAGGGGCAGTCGTTGAAGGTTTTGATACAGGAATCTGATCAGTGCGCCAAAAAGCAGGTCGTGGAAATGTATCAACCTCCTTACAAGAGGGAAAAGACCACTAGAAAGAGTACTCTAAAGGTCTCAAGGGGTTATTATGTGGCACCTTTGGTTATCCAAGAGACAGGAGAAAGCTTGAGGACTACACCTTCCAACAACATAGGAGGGAAGAACCTAGAAACTCAAATGGCACTAGTCGTCAAGGGAACAACATGAATACAATTCATATACAGAGTTACACTAGCCTCCAAGTTCAACCAATCGTGTACGAGTTCAAAAGATTTACCGCGAGCTTGAGGGACATACTTGGGGAACGGGTCTAGTCACATGTCCCAGGGGTATACCCTTCAACTGTCGACCCCACAAGCTCCACCAAGGGATCATTCGGATAACAATGCCATGAGAGAGCTTGTCTTGGATATGCTTAGCTCGGGTTATAGGCCTATCCCTAAACCAGAGTTTCATAAGCCTTACCCGGAGTACATCGACCGTGAGCCCTTCCCCAAGGGAGTGAGGATACCTGATTTCACACTTTTTTTGGGAGAAGATGGGCAGTCCACCATAGAACATGTAGCCATATTCACCACACAGTGTGGAGAATTCTCCAGCTATGAGAACTTTTCCAACACTCTCTTTCGACTGTTCCCCAATTCATTGACATATACAATGTTCTTGTGGTATGCTTTATTACCTCCTAACTCTATTTTCTCATGGCAAGATATGCAGAGGTTGTTTCATACATAGTTTTTTCGGACTAAACCAGAGATTTGTATTGTTGAGTTGTCCCGAGTTACCCAAAAAATTAGAGAAGGAGCGGATGACTATATTGCGTGCTTCAAAGCCATGAGACGAATATGTGAAGATGGCCCAAAGAGGTCTAGAGTTAGAGTTACGAATGAAATTCCAAGGGATGGAGTTTCCAGACTTCTACAAAAATGGTGGCTAAAGTAACGGAGTATGAAGAGTTGCTTAGAGAAGAAAGCCTGAGAAAGAAACAGTCAATGAGGACCTATTTCAAGGAAGTCCATTGTGCTGACATTGAGGAAGTTTATCTAGCCGATATGGCCATGATCGGTTGTTTTACATGTCCTAAGCTAGTGAAGGCACTAGGTCCTACTGCACCTCTTAAAATCGGGAATAAAAACAGAGTGATCAGTAGTATACGTTCACCGTGAGCAAGACCTCTGAAAATTTTTAATTCCTCCTTGGTGAGAAGTTCATTACGTTATCTGTAGACCACAAGATCCCGTCAAAAAAGGAACTCCGGGGCAAAGATTATTGTAAGTATCACGACTCTTGGTCTTATGTTACTAACGCTTGTTGGGCTTTTAAGAATTTTATCAAGGATTGGATCAACAAGGGAGTCCATAAGTTTCCAGGTGAAGCATGTTAATTGATGAGAATTCCTTCCCGGTTGTGGCCACCATTAATATTGCTAGCACCAATCTAATGAGCTGGCTTGACAACCGCAAAAAGAGAGAAAGGTGCCCTAGGGGAAAGGGCTAGAATGTGTGGGTAATAAAAGTAGCCAAAACAGAAGAAGTCCTAAGGAAGGCGCTCTACGAAATGAAGGAACCTAAGGGAAAACTGAACTCTTAAAACCAAGGGAAGTAATGGAAGCGTCTAGAGGACCAACTAGAGATACAACTAAGAAGAATTCAAAATTTGTGCTCACCCGAGTTTTAGAGGAGCCAGACTACTGGTACATAGCCAAACTGAAGGGTGCCCCCAAAGGGAAACTCACAAGGACTCAAAAGAGGAGGTTGCAGTAAAAGAGGCTAATCGAGAGGTTGGCACATGAGAAATTAGATGAAGAGATTTTCCAGAGGAACGACAGGGAGCCTTTGAAAGAAGAGTTAAAGCCCACTCAAGGGGTTGAGGCAAAATCCAAATTTAGGAGAAAGTCTACTAAAGATTAGGATGTTGAGTAAGTAGACAGTAACGAATATGGAGGTACCTCTAATTTTTCCTTTGGCAAAATCAATACATTTAATGTGGGCCAAATACCTATAGTATATTCTACCATGGTGTCTTTGGTTTTACGTGGTGCTTTTAAGAGTATGAGTTATGCAGGAGAATGGGTTTCAGAAGAAGCGCCAAAGCAAGAAGAAACTGCAGTGAAGAAAGGAAGGATGCCCGAGCAGGAAGATACTAACAAACCTCAACTGGTCTTCAACAATCCTAGAGGACCACCACATACTAAGCATTTGTACATTAGTGCCTTCTTGTGTGTGTCGTCCTCTCTCCACTAGTGCCTTCTTTTTTGGCACGATGACAAAATAAAGATGGTAAAAGCATACGGCAATCCTTTTAGGACAGAGGCGCATTTCTTGGATGCTTGTTTCTATCATGAGGACATTCAGCTAGTCACTTTTGGTGAATTGGACAAAAGGGGGCAACCTACCACCGTACAATTTTCAGAAGACAAAGTCTTTTACATCAAGAGGAATAGGGATCTACAGACTTTTAAGAACATCGTGCCTTTAGTTAGACTAAGGAGCTCTCTGGCTACCCGAGAGTTCCATGGATAAACGACCTACAGAATAAGAAAGGGGGCAGTAGCTACAACTATCATCCATCAAGCCACAGTGTAGTGGGCCATAGATCAACTATCGACCATGGAACTAGTAAATGTGTGTGGAGCAGAGTTGGTATACGAAGAAGAGCTTAAGGACACGGAGGCAATCCAATGGGAAGAGTTGGATTTGGCACCACAAAAAATGGAAGATGATAAATTGCAAGCAAAAGACCCACTAGTTGAAATAAATCTTAATAAGGGAGATAATCCCATTTGGCCTTCGGAATGTTGGTGCAACCTACCAACGAGCTATGAACTTAATTTTTCATGACGTGATCAGGAAAAACATCTAGGTGTATATCGATGATGTGGTAGTCAAGTCCAAACGATGAAAGGACCATGTGACACACTTGTGCCAGGGTTTGAGAGGCTTAGGATGCACCAGCTAAACTTGAACCCGGAGAATTGTGCTTTCAGAGTAAGAGAAAGGAACTTCTTAGGTTTCCTTGTTCGCCAAAGAGGGGTGGAGATATATGAAAACAAGGCAAAACCATACTTCATGCCAAGCCCCTTACAAAAAATAAGGAGTTGCAATGCTTCTTGGGCTAATTAAACTATATTTGAAGACTCATTTCTAATTTAGTAGGCAAAACTCAGGATTTCTCGGACCTCAAGCCTTGTTTATATTTTATTAAATTTTTGCTGAATTAATGACATGATTTAGGATTTAATTTATCAAGATAAAATTGATAATTTTATTGTATGCCCGAATGTGATGATGAATGTACATAGGATGTTAATATTCACTTAGAAAGCCGATTAGGTCTTGTAAATGCGATTTTTGTAATGGGATTACAAATAATGAATTGAATCATAATTTGATTATAAGATTCAATTATTAATGAGATTAATACATATTAGGGTTTTAAAATTAGCACCTCGTTTAATGAGCAATGCGAATTACAAACCTCCCTCGCAACCAGCTTGCGAAACCGCTTTACACATCCAACGTTTAATCAATGTAGATGTTTGATTACTTGAATGGAATTTATTTATGTTCATAATCTAATTATGATTGTTTTGAATGATGATTCGATATGCATGGTGCATGACATGACCCAATTAGCTCAATGTGATTGGATTATTATTATTATTCATTGCAATGGTATGACAACTTGTCCCTATTTCAATTTTTCTTTTATTTTGGATTTGGTGAGTGTGCCGATTTTACTTTAGAATAAGTTAGAATAGATCTTATTTATATTTTGAATGTAAATGAATATGGAGGTCGTTCGTTGCAATGAAGATTGAATATCACCCTAGGTTGACCCTTGATCTTCACATTGGCTTACGAGATCAACTTAGAATTGTGATATGTCATGTCACGTTTAAATTATGCTATATATACATGTGATGCATATATGCCATGATTGAATGTTTATTTTGTATCCCACGCAAACCAACAAACAAAACCAAATCCCTACAATAGTAACTCGAAAATGCCTTCCATAATCAATGCTTGTCAAACCTTTGTTCATCGATGTGTAGTTTCTACCTCCGTAGGGTGCACTCGATTACCTTAGATAGGCAAGGGTGGATAGTGGTTGCATCCATATTTTGGTTATGGTTAGACTCAACTGTTAGTATATGTCCAAATCCCAAGACATTGTATTTCAGTTAGTTTATAGTATAAAGCAATAATTTGTTCTTTTATTTTCTTGTGCAAATAAATTAACAAAGTATCCATAAATAGTTGTGGGTTCATGATGCAAGTGTGGTGACTTGGCAGCAAAACCTGAACGTTTACAAATACTATTCAAAATATTCCTAATCGATTATTATCGTGGGAATGATAATAAATTAATAATATTATGTTCCTTGAGATATGGTGGAGTTTTACTGATCATAGGACATGGGATGTCGATCAAGAACATAGTACTTATTAAGAACAGTGTATGGATAGATCCACTTAAACGAGTTCACTACATGATTATAAGTCATAAGTGAATCTCATTACATTCTTATAGTTGATTGCTCAAGCCTGAAATCACTATAGAACCTAGGTGAGTCCTAGTATGCTTTGACATACGTCTAACGGGCTAGTAACCGAGTACCAAGTATGAGTGAGGTAGGGTATACCACGAAGCACCTGAGCTATGAGTGAAGTGAGGGGATTGTCACTCTCTTAATTTAGAGAGATATCACCAGCCACTTAGTTAATGAGACTGA
>CAODLS010346423.1:0-14585 GCA_948243855.1 Flueggea neowawraea
AAAAAAAACTAAAAATAAATGGCTGGATTTTTAAACTGTGTTTTACTTAGGACAAATCGAAGAGCCAATAAAGTCCACAAAAACACCCAAACTTGGATAAAAATGGTATCTGTCACAAGATTTTCCATACCGATGAGCCAAGACTAGCAGATGGAAGCATCCCAATACTCCCAGTAATCATTGACGCCTCATCATAAAGAATGTCACCGAATATGTTGTTTGTCACAATTGTATCAAACTGCAATACACCGTCGTTTTCAACTATATAAGGCTTCTCACCCATGTCATTTCTGAATTTCTAATTTTGCTCCCTATAATTGTTTATTCAGCCACAGAAAACTAAAGGAAAGATATTCAGTGATAGACAATTCAAAGAAAAACCTGTTTTGGATTGCGAACAAGCTGCATAGCAGCATTACCAACATACATATGTGAAAGCTCAACATCAGGATATTCGCTGGCTATAGCTATTCCTCTTTTTCTCCAAAACATTGATGCCTAGAAATATGTTGAAACAATGGAAAAAAATCGTCACTGTTCCTGAAACATTATTCTTTATTATCCACATGGATAAAAGATTGAAAATAATAAATCTACATTAGCGTACAATGTATGCAACCATCACTACAACCAAAATCAGAATATCTTTGTCATATTGTGCAAATAAATAAAAACTAAAAAAAATAAGGAAAAAAAAATTCAGGATTAAGTTTCTAGACAGACAACAGAATTACAAAAAGAAAAGGACAAAATCATTCAAATATTTAATCAAGAACTGTAATAATGTATTCAAAAACTGCTGTCTGGAAAGCAGTGGAAAACCATATGAAGTTACCAGAAAAATGTATGTACACTAATCTTCATCTGGAAGACAGTCATCCACTCTACTTATTGCTATTAACTACCCAATAGGCCATAGGTGATGAGGCATCAGAAGAAAATGAGAATCCAAAACAATGATAAAAATTAAGAGCACTAAATGATAAAAATAAGATGCTCAGAGCCCATGGTATACAGAAAATCCAGTAATTCCATCCTTATAGATCTAAGAAGAACCTTCGAACCACTAAGATGGTAAGAATTCTCAATCACCAATTGAATTAACAAATCATGATGATATAATGACACCATGACACAAAAAAAAATCTACTTCTAGGTAGGGTAGGCTGAGTTGGCGAAAATAGTCTCACAGAAGGAAAATGAATTGCAACTAGCTGAATAGCATATAGATTCTTCAATTTCTTATATAATTCTACAAACAAACAATCGTTTTCTTTGTTGCATGTAATAATTATAAAAATAAAAACAATACAGAAGAATTTCATAACATATTGAATAATAAAGCAGAAACCAGTTATTTCAATAAAATCTACCTCCAAAACATTAGCTTTGTCAACAGAACAGAGTTTTCCTCTCCGTTTTCTGGCAGTCTCAAAAGCAACACGAGCGATGCGATCGATCTGCTCAATTTTTTTTTTATGTTAGCCAAACATTTTATAAATTAATAAAATGAATAACAAAGAAAATTAAGAAAATAGTATTCAACCTTGAAATATGATCCAACCTTCTAAATTTCCCTAAGCTAAAAGGACAACCATGAAGCAAGTAACTCTTGAAAAATTACAGAATATTCACCCCAGTTTTGGATGGTGAAGTGGGTGATAACTTTCCAGGCAATGAATCCAGATGATTGATTGGGACATGCACATGACTTAGAATATCAAACAATATATGTCATTACATATCATAAAATACAATAACCACCACTAGGAGAGATGCCTCTCCTAGGAGCCTTACACCTCTAAGAGAAAGGCCTCTCCTACGAGCCTAACAGGCCACTTTACCATATGGCATATAAACTGGTGAACTGAGTTTTTATAGCTCCCTGAATTCTAAGTAGGCCAGTTGCACAACCCTTAATTTTTCTTACGAGATTGATATTTTTTAAAATATAAATCCATGAATATCTCATGAAATAAGAAAATTCTACAAAGTTCCAAGAATAATTTCACCAAGTTCTCGCACAATCATTTTAACCAAATATTTGAAGATACGATTGTTGCATGTAACTCCTAATTCTCAAGTGGGAAATAGTGACCCTTGTCCTCCAGGGACCCTTGTGCATAATATACTAGACAAGTGCTATTAGCATGCAAAAGCCCTTGAACTTCAATTTTACATTACACTATATTCAGTTAGCTTAGTCCTAGTTAACCTTCTCAAATATCACAAAAAATAAAAGCCACATCTTGGAATTGAAAAATCCATAAATAAATGAGAAACCTCAAATGTGTCTCTCTGTGTGTAGAGTAAGTTGTAATACCCATAGTTTGAATTTTAGGCACAGAAGACGAAAATGAATAGTGGCACATCAATCTTGAAGATGTCTAATTAACAGAAAATCAGATCATAACAGATATCTTGCATCAAGTCTACCTCATATGCAGCATACACCTCAGTATTGTAGCCAATCTCCTCCCCAGATTCATTGGTACCAAAACCTCTTGGCTTTCCAAAATAAATACCTTTTGTACAGGGAAAAGTCTCAGTTTTTTTATTCTCCGGTGACGGAAAGTTAATCCACATGAATAAAGAAATTCAAAGTGCACTGACCTCCAGTAAGCTCCCTAACAACCATTACATCAACACCTTCGGCAACATCTTTCTTCAAAGTTGAAGCATCAACCAACTGGAAGAGTAAACATGTCATTTGATTAACTCAGTTGTCATTGCTTGCATTTTGTGAACAATTTTCCATGCAAAACATTCATAATTTTCAAAAGCTAAAGTTTAGTGCTTAGTTTAGCCAATTTATTTGAAAAATTTATCCTATTAACATATTTTTGCCATTCACAGCACAATGGAAAAATATTTAAAATTGTATACCACCCTAAACTGTCTGCAGAAGTCCATCTACATATGCAACATTTATATTTTCACAATGCATCAAGACAAATACCTGGGGTAGAACAGTTGCTGGCCTCAAATTTGCGAAGACCTTTAAACCTTCCCTGAGCTGAAGCAATCCAGTCTCTGGCTTCAAATGTTTTTCATTATTATCCCATTTATACCTTAAATAAATCAAGAAAAATTATTATGAAGATCTTGCAGATACAAGAGACAAAGGCAGAAGAACTGTGAAAATAAGATGAGAAAGGAAATTAGAAAAGACAAGTACCCTCCAATGGCTCCAAGCAAAACGGCATCAGATTGCTTAGCAGCAGAAAGGGTTTCATCCGGCAATGGAACTCCAACCAAATCCAAAGCAGATCCACCCATTGGCATCTTCTGAAAGTTAAATTCAATTCCTAACGTACATAGCCGCCCCAAAAAAAGAAGATATAATATCAGAAAACTTAAAACATTCAATTCTTAGAGCTCGACATAAGTAATTCAAAACAATTCTTTTCTTTAATTTCTACAGAAGAAGCACTACCAAACCAATTTGAGAACCCCAAACACAACTTCCCATTTCTTTTATTCTAAACGGTGAATACATTTTATCTCATCAATGTACATTTTTTATATTTTCACATCTTCCCTTCTGATTCCAACAAAGCACATTTGATATTTTTACTTTAGCTTTCAATCAAACCACGTTTGGAAGGGACAAAAGGGCCAGCAATGGAGATTGTGGTAGAAATAGTTGCATTTTTCATAAAGCGGTAGACATGGTTGCAATTCAATACAAAAGGCTTGGTTGCATTGATAATTTTGACTTTTCTCCATCAAAATTGAACCTTTCATTGATAATAGTTAATTAGAGAAAAATAAAAAGAAACACGGCAAAATCAGAACTTCGATTTTCACTAATAAAGAACACTTCTAAGCGCAATACCAAAACGGAGCTCAATCAAAACTATATTAAAAAAAAAAAACAAAAAGCTAAACCAAAAACACTTTATTGAAACAAAATATACAAACACAGACAAAAACTAAGAACAACTACCAAAGATACAGAAGCTACAGATGCATTGAACAATGAGAACTCATAGAAGTTTATGCAGAAGTGGGGAAAAAAGCAAAACCTTCTCGAGATCCGACTAGCTGAAGGACGTCTTTTGCGACGGAAGTGACTTCGGGACCGATGCCATCGCCAGGTAGGACGGTAATGGAGTAACGCTTTGAGGAAGCAATGGAGGCGGCGCACCTAACAATGCTGGGTTTTGTGGACTGTTTGAGAGAGGAGGGTTTAGCATAGGAAGTGAGCTTCACTGGATTGACGATATTAAGCTGTGACGAAGCCGCCATTTTTTTATGAAGTTTTTGAAGCTGAAAATTTTGATGTTAAATGAGTTTAACCCAAAATCATTCACAACATAAATATAAACGCAAACATTCACAGAGAGAAAAGAGAGAGGAGCGAGAACTACGGAAGTGGCGTGACGGCGCTGAAAGCAGTAATGGGGGCGGGGAAGAAACAGATTGTGAAAAAGGGAAAATTTAGGGGTGTTTGGGAGTTTGGGCAGAAGACAGGGTAAGTGAGGAAATCAAAGATTAAAGTATGTTCTGTTTCTGTTTTTTTTAAAAAAAAAAATTAAGGATATTTAGAAAATATTTTTACTAATCAAAAAAAAAATTGAACAATTTTTTTATTTTTATTTTTTTAATTTTTTAAAAAGTAGTGAAAAATTTTTACAATTAAACAGGCTCTTAGTAATTTTGTCCCAAGTTTTGTAAAACAGAGATTGTATCTTTAGGGATCGGTTATAAGAAATGATAACTCAAATGAGTGGCGGATCTAGAAAAACTCTCAATCAAAAATTTGATATGTATTATTTGTAATTTTTGTAACTTTAATAATAATTAGACGTGTGACCTGTGTAATATGTGGAGTTGTCTTTATAAAATTATCTTCTTTTTATTTGAAAAAAAACACATCTAGATATGTTTATTGAATAATGATCTTGCGTTAACATTTAAAAGGTAATGTTAATAAATAATGTAAGTTATGTATATCAAAAAGACTGATAGTAATTAAGTCTATTTGGACTGATGACTATTATTTGTTTAATATATTAAAACTCATTTAAATTAGAATCACATATATCTTTTATTTTTAACATGTGTCATAATGCATAGCATATGATTTTAATAGTTCAAAGGAGAAAATATTTAATAAATGAACATAAAACAGCATCAAACAATATAGATGAGGTGATGCAGAATTCATCCACTGTCATTAGAACAATATTCAATATTGCCATGTTTAATTTGTGAGCCATCCTTTGAGTTGCCTTTACCGTTTTCTATGTCTTTTTCTCCCCTTTCCATAGTAGATTTTCTTGGAATATGAAACACAAATTGTTATGACTTAAAATCGGGTCGCAACCAACAGACGAGACGAACTGTCTATAGAAGCTCGGCTCATCTCGCACAAATCTTAGAGAACAGAAACATCTACCCACTTATTATAATAACCGACTTATTAGTCAAATTAAAATATTTAACAGAGATAAGTTTTCCAAAAATACTATTTTTGAATATAATTAAAGCATAATTATAATATCAAAATATTAAACAAGTAATTTAAACAAAACCATTAAAACATTAAGCATAATTATAATATCAAAATATTAAACAAGTAATTTAAACAAAACCATTAAAACATTATTTAACATATACAAAACCATAACTCACTACTCAGTATGAAGCAACTAGTATAACATAAATATGGTTTGAATAATAGGGTACTCACTAAACGCAGAAGTCAAATGACCACTATCAAGATCACCTAAAAAGTGAAGTAAAACAAAAGTAAGAAAAATAAAAGGAGTAAGATTCTCTAGTGAGTAGATAACACAACAAAGCGGCTCAAGCTCCTCAAAAGCATTTTTCAAAAAAATATTTTCGAAAATTACCACATGCAAATATATACCCAAAGACTGTCAAAAATATACACTCGTATATATAGCTAATTTAGTTCAAAAATTCACTTTGCAATACTTTGCAACCAAAACAGACAACAAACAATTATCAGAATTGATTATATGAAGAAATTAAATAAAATATTTAATTTCTCAAATCCAGAGTAACCAAAATATCAATATTTATTGCAAAAATATTTAGTGTTCAGAAACAATACTTATTTCAAACATAATATTCACTCTGGAATATATTCTCAAAATCCAAAATGTTCATTTCAGAAATCACAATAAATATTAACATAATATTTATTTCAGAAAATAAAAACATTTTTAGAGAAAAACGAGTTTCTACAACAAAGGCTTTTTATGTATACCAAATTTTAGGAATTTTAATCCTTTAATTATTCCAAATTCCATACCAAATTCAACACATCAAAAACATATACAGAATTTAGAGGACACAACCTATGTGTCTAAAGTGTTACCACATTCACCTGGACGTCGAGCAAATAATCTAGAGCACAGTCCACCGGTGAATGATTAGTCTCCTCGAAAATCAAGCAAAGTTGGAACAAACATTTCAGAAACAAATCAACACATGGTATTGTGGTTGTACAAAATATGTGAAAATACATTTGCAAACCCGAACGTTCAAACAAACCCCGAAAATCCATTTCGGGTCAAAGTCTAACATAATAACTCAAATATTAAACCTCGGTGTAAAATTATACTTTAGTCCCCGAACTTGAAAAATTATGAACTAGTCCCCAAAATATTCCAAATTTATAACTTAATCCAAACACCTCAAAATCGTTAACAAGTCTTCAAATAATCCAAAATATCCAAATCAATCCTCATATATATACAAAATCACATTTTGATCCCTAAATATAAAATATCACATTTGGCCCTCAAATGGAAAATTATCTAAATAGCCATTTTCTCGATCCAACCAACAAAATCGCTCTAAACCGACACTCATACTTTCAATAATTTTTATCCATCAAAATTATTCATCAATTTCACAAATAAACCAACAAATCATCAAAAACAAAATTTCATTCTTCCAAATAAATATCCAAACTACATCAATTCTCTTCAATCTCCAAAACTAAGCACAAACCCATTTCATTCTATGTTTACTCTACCAAAATCAACCAAGAACCAACTTAGATTCATAAAAAATTCACCCTAATATTCATAAAAAAATCAGATATCCTTCTAAATTCCACCAAAAAGCACATTCAACTAATTTAATCAAACCCACACCATTCTTAAACCTAATCCAACCTAATACATCAAAGAACTATCACCAATTCATCAAAACAACCATTAAAATCAAATCATTCATCATCAAAAATTCGGATTCAAACTAATCCTAACACAAAACACCACATTTAATCCAATCCAACAAAACCCAAGCTCAATTCATGCATTACTAACCTTTATCAATCATAATCCATCTCAAATTCATCAACAAGAAGCATCAAAAACCGAATTTCTCTCCAAACCCATCACAAATTCAACCCAAAAGAAAACCCATGGTTCTTCAATGAAAATGGAGCAAGAAAATAGAAGAGAGAGAGAGGGATTTACCTTGAATTAGAAGCCAAAACCGATGAAGAACAAGGAGGAAGAGTGAGGGTCAGATAGAGAAGGAAATCAAATGAGTTTTGGTGGAGAAGTGAAGTGAAAATGAGCAAGAGAGGGAGAGAAAATCGGGCTGCAATTTAAAATAGCAGCAACAGCCCAAAATCGAACCCACTGACCAGTCAAAACCAGTCAAATAGAACCAGCCAACTGAACCCAACAGCCAAAACCGAACAAATCCAACATCAAACTTAACCAAACCATTTCATAAAAAGAACCCAACCAACCAACTAATAACTTTTCATCCACCCACAAAACCTAAATCATTTCACAAAAATAAGTCAAACCAACTCACTAAACCAAATTGGTCAAACAAGTGAACCAAACCAATGACCCCCAAACCAGTTAACCAAACAGAAATTCACCATTTTTTTCCATCAAATACCATTAAGAACAAGAATTTTAATTCACTCTAAAATATTCATGACCTAACATCTAAATCAAGTCTTCAAAGCTCTAAATACATAAACTTTAATAATTAATAAGCCAAAAACTAAATCGAATTTGAACGAGGTGTTACACAAATGATATGGACAACATTCTTCTAGTTCATACACCATGGATTCATCAACATCAGCAACCGACATATTCTACATTCCGTTAGCTTGCAATTTTGGAAAACATATTTGAGGCCTGTAAATAAATATGAATGCAATAGTTTTCAAAATGATTTTATCATATCTGTTGCAATTTTATAGGCAAGACTATTGACATAATGTACAATTGAATCAGAGGACAAGTTAAAGATAAATTGATATTTATAAAAATTTAATTACCTTCATTATACATGGAATATTTCTTTATAAATAACATTCTTTGTATGAGTATAAGTGTTTCCATATTTATCACAAATATGCATCTTCAATCTCAATCTACTCTTCACCCTTGAAATTGCAATGTATAGTTGCCCATAACAAAATACTGGACACAGTAGATACAATCCGACATGAGATAAAGATTGTCATTGGCTCTTATTAATAGTCATGGCAAATAAGACAACCAACAAGAATTGTCTTCTTTGAAACTTGAAATGCAACTTGATGTTTGATGGTGTTAGGACAAGGTATGGAAAAAACACCTTGTGCCCAACATTGGTATCAAAAATTGTTTTTCCTTCAATAACACGTTTACCTAACTGGATGAAAATTAGTCTTGTTCCATTGCACAAACTAGAAGACTAATCGATGCTCCTCAGCAACATTACTGGGACCCTAACTTTCAATGTGAGTTTGTGATTTGGAATGCCAACGGATGTGATACTATTCAAAAATTCAACAGTATATACATCGTCATGTCTATTTGAGTCTTCATCAACCTTGCACACACTATCAGAGTTGTTTCTTCTTTTCCAGACCATATTGAGAGAACATACTCATTTATTTGATCAACAACTTCTAGAGTTGGGGCGAGGATAACACGTTCTTAATATAACTTCCGTCACTGATTTCATCAAGTAAATTGGGATATGTGCTTTGGACAATTGCTTGAAGAGGGATGGCGACATCTTTGATGATAATGTCATCTGGGATTTCTATATCTGCATCTCCTTCATTTTTTCCACTACTTATTCCATCGCCAATTTTCAAAATCCAATTAGAAAATGCTTTCAGCTCATTTGAATCAGTATTAGAACTACCAATATGGAGTCTCATGTTTTTTTTCAATTTAAGAACTTTGCAAGAACTCCATAAGTGCGACGAATACAATGCAGCCAATACAACATCTTGTATTCTTCCATTTGGAATAATCATCAATGTTTGTCAAAAGTCACCACCAAAGATAACTACTTTTCCACCGAATGGTATTTCAAGATTGTTTGGAATTGTGAACTGTAACAAATCTCTAAGTGTTCAATATAATGCTTCAAAATAATGATTTTGCACCATTGGTGCTTCATCCCATATAATCAATCGTGTTTTACAGAGCAACTCTGCTAGTTAACTTCCTTGTTTAATATTACATGTCGAATCCTCTGTTATTACCAAAGGTATCCCAAATCTTGAATGAGTTGTCTTTCCTCCTGGGATAAGAAGTGAGGCTATTTTACTGGATGCAACTGTTAGAACAATTTGTCCTTTAGATCTTAATGCAGAGGACAATATTCTCCATATGTAAGCTTTTTCGGTACTGCCATACCCATACACAAAGAACATATCGCCTTGATCATTTGAGAGCTCATTTATCACTTTATTATAGACATTGAGTTGCTCCTCATTTAGATCATTGAGTAGATTATCATGTTCTAATTCCAAAGATACTATGTCATAAGCAAGTTCATTGGTGACAAATATATTCTGTGCATTTGATATAAGAGATAAATCTGGAAGTGACATTAGATGATAACCATTCAAACTTTTCCCATTTCTTTTCAACAACTTTTCAATTTCAACTAAACCATAATTTTTAGCTGATCATCAAATAGTTGCAAATTTGTTCATAAAATAAAGTAACCAACATAAAATGTGAGTTAATCAATTAGATTTAAATCTGAAAAGTAACTCTATCTCTCTGACGTTTGGTGCAATTAGTTTATGCGTTTTGTGCTAATTTTATTGTTATTTTGTGTCAGGACGAGAATAGTCTCTAGAGTCCAACCAACAGGTTTAATTCTCCATGACAATTATCTTGGTGTTATTAAGAATTGGATTGTTGTTTAGGTTAACTGAGTTATTTTGGAAAATGTAATGTCTAGAATAAATTTATACTTTGGAGTGAAGCAATTACTTCTCATTTGGTTTGTTTGTATGATAGTTAATTTATGCTTTACTTTAGAGTGAAGCAATTACAACTCACATTATATATTCAGGATAGGAAGTAGAAAGATACTATTGTTTTAATATTTTTAAAAAGACAACACCTTCTTTATTTAATTTTTGTCTTAGTCACTTTTTTGATATATTTGGTGACTTATCAGTTGTATAACCAACTATGTTGCTTATGTCATCGGCAAATTCTTACAACTGAATTAAGTAAGCTTTTGCAATAAAAAAACATATTTATTATGTCTTCGTTTATAATGATTTAGCTCTTTAAATTTGTCCTTTCGAAAGAAAATTTTATATTTTCTTGGCATAGTTAATTTGTTTATTGCCATAATTGGGATTTGGGTTGTTATTGATTTACCACATGCAAGGATTGCTTTTTTCTGTTTTCATTGATTTGGAGATCTTTTTTTTTGCGCATTTGAAAAAAAAGGGTTCTTGGATCCTTCAAGAACTGAACATTGATAATGAGATATTACTATCTAAAGATGTCATTTTTGAGGCAAACCTGATGACTATTTTTTATGTTGTTAGATGTATTTTCTGTAATATTTAGCCTAAGGTTAGTATTTGTTTCAATTTATTATGTAACAAAGCCACTTACTGTTGTTAAACTAAGAGTAACAAAATTAGATATATGTATTAAAAAAATTGTTGACATAAAATTATATTATTTAGTGAATAGTTGACAGTTGAAAACTTACCTTGATTTTGGAGAATATTTCATTGCTTATAAAGTATGTCATCTGAGGATTCGAACCTGGTCTGAGGGTAATGTAGCGTGCCCTCACTAGCTTGTCTACCACATTTTTGTGTATACAACATATATATATATATATATATATATATATCCTACGGATCGGGGCGGGCTTATTTTTGGAGAACCCAGGCCCGACCCAGAATTTACTTAGAGCCTATTTTTTGGCCCAGCCTGGCCTTACGGGCTGAAAACTTCAGCCCAGGCCCTTATTTTAGGCGGGGCGGGCTTAAATGCCCAACCCTATCTCTGAGTAGTTCCCATGTGCTTTTACATACAAATTTTGGTCTCGAAACACAATTTGAGTACAACATTGTAACGAACCGACATCGTATAAAGTGTCCAGATTCCCAAAATGATGCTTCTGTGATTTCGTCTATATACTCTATTGTTGTCTAATAATCCCAAAGCATAGCAAACATCTCTAAATGAAGGATACAAAACACTGTTGACCATTTTGATATCTTCATAAGATGTTGGTCCTCTAATAGTGTTCAAGAAAATCCGCAAGAAATACAATTCACCAATACTGGGATGAATGTAGAATAGTCTATCGACACTCATGCCGCATTGTCTTGGGCACCATTTCTTTTTTTTACTCCTATTGCCATTATTCTCAACAGTGTCTTTCCAAACAAATTTTTTTGTGAAAATTGAACACAAGTCAAATTTTTAGCTTCTTCATACTCCTTGTTTGCTTCCATCCACTACAAAAATATTGAAATATTCTCTCCTATAATTGTTAAAGCTAAATCAATAAGAAAACCCAACACAACAATATGTTCATCAGGTAGGTGAAAGCTAAATCTCTCCATTGCCGGTTCTTGGTAATTGATAGGAAAACCCATAACTCTCTAGAACGCTTCACATGGGAAAATGTATCAACAATCATAATAATTCTTGATCTCATCAAATACTTCCTCAGTTTCTCCGACACCATTACTTTTATAAAATGTAATGGTGATTCAGTCATTACCTTTGTTCACATATTTGAACAAAAATTTGATATATCTAGACTAAATGCACCATTCAACATTAATATGAGCAGCATATTTCAACAACAAATATGCGTTATATGGAAAGACAAATCGGTTATCAAGTAGATCCCCATTTTTTTTCAATAGTTCTGTCATTGTCTCTTCTCCTGTAAAATGGATATCCATCATTGCCAACAATGGTTTCATCTATATATATTTTAGTAAAGTGTTTATTACATTTTCCGTCCTGCGTGAAAAGAGATTTTGGATTTGCATCACCGCAAGGACGATGCATCATGAAGTTCTCCATGACTTTGTGAAGTTTTGGATTTGTGTTCTTATTTGGGATCTTAGTAGAAATTATTTTGTTTATATAAGCTCTATTGGGATGCTTGTCTTCTGGATGCAAAAATACTAGTATATAGGCATGAGGTAGAACACATTTTTGGAATTCGATGGTGTACTACATTGAAACATATGAAGAGAGAAATTGGATCAATTAATATTATGGGTGGACCATAAAACGAAGAATATAAATCATATTGTCAGGAATTGATAAATTAAATTTGTGCAAAAAAATGTACCTAACTTAACTCTTCCATTTTTTTTTCATGCTTCAAGTTATAAACAAGTTTATCCAACTTCGTTTTAAATATTCTACACATAACGTCTGATCTATCTTCAGGTCTAAGGCCAAAGCGATCAACAAATCTTTGTATTTCAAGCCACTTCGGGTTGCATGTGAACGTTATAAAAATATCACGATAACCTAACCATCTACAAATTGTCATAGCGTCTTGATAGTTTTGTATC
This sequence comes from Flueggea neowawraea, assembly GCA_948243855.1. Classification (NCBI taxonomy): domain Eukaryota; kingdom Viridiplantae; phylum Streptophyta; class Magnoliopsida; order Malpighiales; family Phyllanthaceae; genus Flueggea; species Flueggea neowawraea. The sequence continues at coordinate 12,827 of CAODLS010346423.1, forward strand.
ATGTACCTTGTATGAGGAAGGGAAACTTCACGATCTATGTGATTCATTCCATCTTCTCAATCTTTATATCCTTCAAAATCTTCTTATTAGCTGATTGTGCATATTTGAACTCTAATTCTTCAACTTCATCACAACGGGAAAATTTCTTTCTCTTTGAGGACGTTGGAGTAATGAGATTATGGTTATCAACAACACAAGAATTTGCAACTAACTCCTACTAAAAAACCAATGATACAATGTTATTATTTGTTATATAATGTGTCACAAAATTTCTCATTTATATAAGCATGACTAATAAAACCAACCTGAGTGTCTTGACGAAGGTCGAAGTAAACATCAATTAGGTTTTGTTCATACTACATTTTGATGACTTTGAATGTTGAAAAATATCCCTTTATGTTAAATTCAGTAATGCGAATCTTGAAAAAAAATTGTTTATCTAGAAGACCGTTTAGCTCAACTGCAAAGAATTCGAAACTCCATCCTTCAAAGTTGAAAAAGGAAAAATTATTCCAGCATCATAATGTTCATATCTGGACAAACATACATTAATTTACAATAAGATAAACACACCGTCACCAATTTCTCTATTAAATTTGCAACTAATTTTCCTATTATTTTGAGAGCTTAATCATCAAAGATCACAAAAAGATGCACTTGAGGTGTCGCCATCAACCCGAACTTGAATATTAAGTCTAATAAATCATTATATGATACATGTGATGATATGGATATGTCGTAAGCATAAATAATATGAGTAAAAAACTGAGTTAAAAAATAAAGAAGTACATTGACATGACAAATTTAACATATTTGCAGCAAACATCACACCAGAACTTGGTGCTGTCTATTTTCACTTTCTTCAGGCAAGTTTCACAGGAATTGTAAAACCAATTGTGGTCAGTCTCTATTAATGAAATAGTAGCAAGAACTACACATATACATTCCTGCAAAAAATACGTATGAATAATTTGGAAAAATCCATAAATTACTTGGTTAAAAAATTAAACTCATTCTACCTTATCAATTTTCTACAACTCATCAAGTTTTTTTCTTTGACAGTTTTAAGTAAATCTTTTGATATTGAATAAACACTCTACCTAGACAAATGACTAACTAGCATTGAACTCTTATCCCCATTGGACAAACTGAAATGTTAAAATATTAAATTGAAAACCCAAAAAACATTCACGTATTACAAATTATAACATTGAATAGGGACCCCATATGTAATATTTCGTACTTTCTGATCATGCTTCCTACAGTTTTTGAATAGGACATGAAAGACTTTTAGGAATACCAGTAGAGGGTGTATGATGTTTATGATGAAATCATGTTGGGATGGATGTTGTTCAGCGTTAGAAATGATCCGGAACGAGTTTGGTAACAAGAGAAATCAAGAAAAGGGAAACAAGCCAACTAACGCATGCATATGCAAGTGTAACGCACGTTATGACACTCTAACGTACATTAGCCAAGCGTTAGAAATGATCCGGAACGAGTTTGATAACAAGAGAAATCAAGAAAGGGGAAACAAGCCAACTAACGCACGCAAATGCAAGTGTAACGCACATTATGACACTCTAACGTACGTAAGCTTCAGGCTAACGTACGTTAGACACTGTTTTTGCAGCATACATGTTTTCAGCGATTGACGTACGTGTGCTGGGTTTCCATGATGATTCACGTACGTGAGATGAACAATGACGTACGTGAGGTCGGGCCTGGTGTGTCCAGAATTGATTTTGAGCCCCGATAA
>CAODLS010346469.1:0-12409 GCA_948243855.1 Flueggea neowawraea
TGTTGATTCGAAGACTAAGTCAACAAAAGCGATGAAGTCGACGAAGGATCCTACGCCGTCAAAAGTGTCCGTAAAGGCAAAGAGGCCTGCTAATTTGGAATCTCCTGTTTCGACAAAGAAGAAGAAGCTCTGCGTTTCAGAGCTTAGTTTCTATTGTGTTTTGTTTTTTGCATGTTCTTGTGTTTTTCTTTTGGTTCTTTCTTCATAGCATAATTATTATTTTTTGAAAGTGGAGTTTGCTGTTGTTCACAACAGATTAGAATGTTTTTAGAAATTTTCGTTACTGCTTGGTTATCATGATTGAGAGTTCAATATGGTTCACAAGTGTTCTCAATTTTTTAATTTCAAGATTAGGATATGCTAGTTCCTCCTGCTTTCCATTTTCCTGGGAAGGTTTCTTGCAATTACATGCATAATATCATTGAGTTTTTAAATAGATACTTGAGTGCGAGTTAGGTAGAGCTACTTACGAAAACATGCTTTGGTCATTTGCTGGATATGGACGAAATTATATGCCAATCTCAGTTAATTCATGGCTTGTTGTTGAGGGAGGTAGCTAGTGATGATGTTAATGTAGTATTTTTTAAGATTGGAGAGAGTATATTGAGGTTTGGCATAGAAGAATTTAGCTTGGTTAGTGGGTTGAAGTGTCATGGGGATATTATTAATGTTGAACCTAGGTTAGTTCCTGATGGAGGTATGATGGATAGATACTTTCTGGATGACATTTTAGTTAACAAATTGGCTTTGGAAGAAGCGATCAAGTATCGTCGTTGGGTAAATGATGAGGATGTTGTTAAACTTTGTGTTTTATTTTTTGTTCACAAGTTTATTATCACAACAAGTTATGACAAGTTGACAAAGGAAGATTTTGTGCTTGTAGATTCTAGTTTGTATGAACAATATCAGTGGGAGTTAGTGTCGTTTAGGGCTTTGTTTAACTGCATTAAATGGCAACTGGTTGAAGGGGGTTCTTTGAAGAACAAAAATGCATCTTTCCATTACCGTGTGGAGGGCTACCCTGTTGTGTTCCAAGTATGGTTTTATGAGTGTTGCGAGCACATTGATGGTTCATTCACAACTAGAGTTTCTAATAGAATTCCAAAAATTTTGAACTGAAGAGATGAGTCTCATCCATTGCTTGCATTGTTGAAGAAGATTGTTTTTGATAATCGAGAGGTATTTTGTTGGTTTTTTAGTTTTGTTTATGTTTACAACTATTGGAATTTTACTTTTGCTAATTGTTTTGTTTTTGTTTATGCATATTGTTGTCAGAAATTTGGTTCCAACTGATGAGGAAATTGAAATTTTGAATTTGGACGAGGTATTTGAGAAGATGAGACAGAGAATGAAATCAAGGAAGCATAAGTATGTTGCTGTTATGAATGATTTAAAGTGCATTGATGTGTTAATAAAGGACTTGTTAGATTTGCGATTTGGCTTTGAACAATTAAAGGACGAGTCGTGGAAGCATCAATTTTTTCTTAATGATTGTTTAACCAATTTTGGAGATGCAATTAACGAGATTAGGGTTAAGGTTGGTCTGCCAAAAATTAATCTGGTTGGAAAAGTTGTTACGGATAAGCATGGGGATGAGCATTCTGAAGGTGTTAATCCTGGTTTTGCGTTTGAGGATGCTGATCAGATTGGAGAAGAGGTAAATTTTATAATTTTATGAACAAATGTGAACGTGTGTGTGTTAACTGTGTTCTTTGCAATTTGTGAACTTGTGTGATTGTTTTCTAATTTTTGTATTGTCTTTTAAATAGTTTTGCAGTTGGGTAGGAAAGTTGCTTGTGATGAACACTTTGCGTCCTCTCGACAAGATGAGTCTCCTAAAAAGGTGGCAGATGATACGCTTGGTGGTAACGTGTTTGGAGTGGCTTCTAAGATCGGACAAGAGATATTTAAATAATATTTTTTTCATTGTTTGTAGGTTCAATTGATTTTTCTGAAATTTTGTGATTGATGTATCCTAAATTTACATAATAATTCAAGTACTAAAGTATAGCATTTTTACTCTTAATGTACTTGATTATCAGCGGATTTACACATTTTTTTGTGTAGGATAAGGAGAAATGCATGGAATGTGATGAAAAATAGATAAAAATGCATGGAAAACATGTTTTTGAATTTAGAGGATCAATGGAAGAAAGTGCGACGAAAATCGGATCAAAAGGTGTGAAGATCGCGACGTACGATTGGAGGCTGTCAGACGAATGCACCTCATGGCCGTGACTTTTGACACCTCATGGCCGTGAGGTGAGGCAGACGCTATTCACATCCATGACCACTAAAATTCACGGCCGTGACCTTGTTAAATGGGGGCAAAACATTGTGACGATTTGCGCCTTTTTTGGTGGACAAAAGGCATACACTTAGGGCCATTTTTGGAACATTTTTTTTAGGGGTTCAAGACATGTAAAGGGGTATAAATACCCTCTCTTAACCACACTTCCTACATCTTTTTCCATTGAAAGACCACTTTATTTTCTTTCTTTCATTTTTAAGAACATTAGTTAGGTTTTTAAAAAAGAGAAGGAGATTAAACTTAAAGCTTAGAGATTTCTTTTGAAGATCACCGAGAGAGACGTCATCCACACCCATTTTATCTCTTCTCACTTCTTATCTTTAGTTTTTATCATGTTTTATGTTAATATTTATTGTCCTATTTTGTTGATCATAAACATGGTGGCTTAAATATTTTGTTATGGCTTAGAGATGTAAACCTTGACATCTATTTGCTAAATTTCTGAATGGGATTCATGTTATTCATTTTCATATTTGTAGTATTTATCTCTTGTGCTTGAATGACATATTTGTAGTATGTGTTGTGCTTGAATGCCATATTTGTAGTCTTTATTGGATTTGATTTAATGACATATATGAATTGACTATTGTTGTGACTGGCCATCATAATAGTAGTTTTACCAAGCCTAGTTGAAGGACCGAAAGGAGAAGATTAGGTGAGGTTGACATGCATTAAACTTTTTAAGTTGTGTAGTAGAGATATTCACGCCTATAAGGTGTTCGATCAAATTCTCAAAAGAGCTTAATGAGTTTAGTTTAGTTAGGTGATACTGAAATGACCCTCCTAATAAATGTAGACGTAGCCTAAATGAACTTTAGAGAGGCTTTAGGCGATAATAGCTAGAGAACACTCAATCCCATAACCCATTCATAAATGTAGTAGATAGGAGTCTTGGTCAAGTCTTGAAGGTCCTAATGCTTATTACATTGTTTGTTTTATTACTTGCTTTATAAATTTTGTGTTTCTCATTACTAAAAATACCAAAAATTCACTCTCTTACATTTCATTTTCTTTTGAGAGTTGATCATATTTAGTCTCATCCTTGTGGGTTCGATACCCGAGGATTACTCTTAAGGTTTTATTACTACATCGACTATCGTGCACTTGTGATAGACTCGATCAACTATCGTTTTAAGTTTTTTATTTTGCTGATATTTTTATTTTGTTTTAATTTTCCTTTGATCTTTGTTTATCCTTTATCTTTTTTTTTTTTAAAAAATGTTGACAGTGGTTTGTGTTGGATCATGGATGATCAACATTAAATTCCTTTTATATTTTGATGATGTGCAAAATATTTGACTTAGAGTGGAACACATTGGAAAGCTCGGAACTGCAAATCAAGCCACTGGAAGTGCCACAACGTACGTTATCTATGTACAACATACATCACAGTGAAGATCAACGTACATGATAAATGCACAACGTACGTAAAAGTGGAGCTGAATGCAAACAGAAGCCACTGGAATGTTGAAGTGCCAAAACAACGTACGTTAGGAAATCACAGCGTACGTCATCTGGAGATATGGATATGATCAACGTACGTCAAGGAAGATCAATGTACGTAGACCTGGATAATTTGTAGACAACATACGTAGGGTTTGTACGACGTATGTTATGAATGGTCAAGAAGTCTACAACTGCTATAAACTCACTCCAACGGCTAGTTTCACTACACCAATGGTCAAATGGCTTGGAAAAGCTATAAATACATCAAGGAAGGGCAAAAAAATGTGGATGATTATATGCTTTCAAGTGCCAAATGTTTTCATCATTCCATCACCCCAAAACACCAAAATCAAGCTAGAGAGAAGATTATGAGCATCAATCAAACACATGTACTCCTAGTATAGAGCTTTCATTTGTTGTAAACAGTTTTGTAAACTCTTGGAGAGTGGGGAAAGATTTGTTGTGAACCTATGGAAACAAATATTGTAATGGCTTTAGAGGTTTTAGCTGAAATCAACCTTGGGTAGGTTTTAGAGGGGTGAGCCGTAATCAACCTTATAGGCTTTAGAAGGGTGAGTCGTAATTAACCTTATTGGCCTTAGAAGTGTGAGCCACAATCAACCTTGTTGGCTTTAGAGGTGTGAGCCGCAATCAACCTTAGTGTAAGGCTTTGCTAGATTGAGCTGGAATCAATCATTATTATAGTGAAAATCCTAAGTGCTGACTTAGGTAGTGGACGTAGGCATGGTTGGCCGAACCACTCTAAATCTTGGTGTTGTTTTCTCTCCTCACTTCAACTCGCCTCCGCTCTTCAAACTCAACCAAGGCATCCCCGAAAAAATTCTCTAACAAGTGGTATCAGAGTGGGTCTCCATTCAAGAAGGCTTAACATCATTGGAGCAAAGATCCTACATCATTGGAGATGCCAACATTGGTACTATGTTTTCAACTCTTTCAACTCCTCTCATTTTTATGGATATTGTTTTGTTTTAAATAGGAGGAGAAAACAAGTTTTAAAAAAATTATGCACAAATCATTTTCGAAAGGGTGAGAAATGATGTGTTCAATTTTTTTAAATGATGCATAAATTATTTTTGATAGGGGGAGTGAATTTTTTTTTTAAAAAAATATAATCAGACATTGTATGATCCGAACCTCTTCACAAGGATGAAATCCTTGATCAAATTTGTTGCCTTGATGTAAGTGCTTAAATTCTTCAAAGTTTTGACATCATCAGAAATGGAGAGATTGTTGGATCATGGGTGATCAACATTATGTTCCTTTTATGTTTTGATGATGTGCAAAATATTTGACTTAGAGTGGAACACGTTGGAAATCTCGAAACTGCAAATCAAGCCACTAGAAGTGCCACAACATACGTTATATATGTACAACGTACGTCACAGTGAAGAGCAACGTACGTGACAAATGCACAATGTACGTAGAAGTGGAGCTGAATGCAAACAGAAGCCACTGGAATGCTGAAGTGCCAAAACAACGTACGTTAGGAAATCACAATGTACGTCATCTGGAGATATGGTCATGATCAACGTACATCAAGGAAGATCAACGTACGTAGACCTGAAGTGCCAAAAGTTTTCATCATTCCATCACTCCCAAAACACCAAAATCAACCTTGTTGGCCTTAGAGGTATGAGCCGCAATCAACCTTGTTGGTTTTAGAGGTGTGAGCCGCAATCAACCTTAGTGTAAGATTTTGTTGGATTGAACCAAAATCAATCATCATTATAGTGGAAATCCTAAGTGGTGAGACTTAGGCAGTGGACGTAGGCATGGTTGGGCGAACTACTCTAAATCTTGTTGTTCTTTTCTCTCCTCACTTCAACTCTCCTCCGCTCTCCAAACTCAACTAAGGCATCCCCGGAAAAATTCTCCAACAGTTTGAAGGCAAATTCTAAGGATAAGATTGAAGACATTTTAGGAATTGATTTTAATGTGGAGTCATTTTTCAATGATCCTGATGAAGATGTAAAGGGACCCTCTATGGAGATTGTCATGTATTCTCCAAATGTTTCTAGTGCAATGTTGGAAGAGCATGAAAAGTGTAAAATCAAACTTTCACACTTGTTGAAGTCTCCATTTATTGCCAAAATGGGGAAGCTATGGAAGTTCGTATGCACTTTCGAATCGAAGAAGTTTTTTAAATGAGGGTACCCACTTGACGAAAATTATGTTTTGGATGATAGTGTGTATACTAAAATGTACACTGAACTATATAACTTTATTGAGGTAGAGGGAGGTGTTACATAGCTGGGAGAGGAAGGAAAAGACATGTATGTTTGTTATATCTATTTTTTTTATATTTTGATGGTTTCATCAATATTTGATTTTATTGTTTTATTGATTTAATGCAGTAGGGAGAAAGATGGTTCAAAAGTTAAAGCCTCAGGGGCTGTAATGTTCTTAAAAGATAAAGACTTACTAAATCCTACTTTTGTGTTTGGTGCTTATATTATTAGTAGTCGGACTTAGTTTTTCAATCTGGTTTATTGTTTAGACTCAACGGTACATATGATCTTGTTAATGTTAAATATTTTTCTTTTTTATTTTGTTACAATTTGTAGTTGCAAATATTTGTGCTCCTTTGTGAACTTCTAATAGATCATGTTTTCTTATGTGGTGTTTATATCTGTAAATGGTTGTGAATTGTTTAGAACTTTCATGAATTTTTTATGTGATGCAACATATAAACATTGTTCTTTACTACATGAGGAAGAAATACAAGTATGGAAAGTGCAAAAAGAACTTCATAACTACCAACGATATTTTGGACATTTCCTTCAGCAGTGTTATAACACTTACAATGAGCTTGGTGAGGATCCTACATGTTTGCAATTGGATGATGTTATTGGTTACTACATCTAGGGTTTGTGTCTTCCTTATGGGAGATTGTGGAAAGATTTTGATTATGAATTGATGTCTGTCAATACTACTGACCATTAGATACTTGTTTGTCTTGATTTTAAGCGTAGAGATATTTTTTTTTATGATTCCATACATAATGCAAGGCATGATGCATTTTTTATTATAAGTTTACAACTTTATGTTGTCCTTCTTCCATATTTCTTGGAGATTGCATGTGTGTGGAGTTTCAAGAAATACCGGGGTAAGCTTGTAAAGGTTCCTAGACTTGATCCTCTTCTAATAACATTCGTTGATGCTCTACCAGAAGAAGAATTGAGGTTTGTTGTTCATCTTCTTAAGTTTATTTTGTTAGTTGCATTTTTGTGCTTTGTTTAGAAAAAATAAATGCCTTTTTTTCTTATTACAGAGATTGTGGTGCATTTACTCTTGCTTTTGTGGAGTACTTTTCTTTTTCGAAGAAGGAAATTGCTAATACTTTTACTGTTGAAGGATATCGTCAACGTCTTGGTTGCTTTTTGTTTCATTACGGAAGGATGAAGCAAAATGATGGTTACGCCAGTGAACCTGAAACTAAGGAACAAAATATTGGCGTTTAGTTTGCAAATAAGGATTGAACGAAGGGATTTTTTTTAAATGTAGTCATACATTTTGAAAATTGCTGGATTTACGTGCAAATTGAACATTGTACGCTTTTGTAAACAATAATGAAGTTCGATATTTTTATATATGAATTCCAATGTGAAATGGTAATGTTTATGAATTTATTTTTATTACACACGTGTATGTGAACGTTTGCGAACACTTGTGAACGTATGTGAACATCGGGGAATTTTTGTCTAAATTTTGTGAATTGTTGTGAACGTTTGTGAATTATTTGTTTTTCAACCAATCATTTGTCAGAAATGCGAGCTCCCTTTTTTTCTGACATGTGTCTGTGTGTTTGAGTGTTTTCCATAGTTTGGAAGCTTGATATATGTTTGGATATTAATTATTATATCATAAGCAAATCACTACCAAAGTTTCTATTTGAACCAATAATTTTTCACAATAATTGTATTTCTGGTACTTAGAAGAATATTTATGTTACAATTATTGTGTTACAGAGTTGAATGAGATGTTTGGAATGATCATATATCTTTAATCAGTTTGTTTGCACATGATTTGAGGTTGTGTTGTGTTTTTCCACATCTTCCACAATAGATTTCCTGTATTTTCTCCAAGCTTGATCTTATCCTTCTCTTCATTGGTTTTCCTACCTTTGGCTTTCCAATTGGTTTGCCCACAACTTATTCCAACACATCTTATGGTATTCCAATCCGATTTTCTGATGAAATTGAATTTGTAATTGTTGCATATGTTGCTTTCAATGTATTGTTCTTGTAGTAATATGAACAAAACTGGTAGGGATCCCAAAGCTTTTTGTTTATGACAGTCGTAACATGTTTGCATGGTAGTTCATCCGTTTGGAAGATTTTGCATGTACATGTTTTGTCCTTCATGTTGATAGTGAATTTTTTGTCCCCATTGACGACCTGATACATCATATCAGATGCTGGGTTGACCCGAAAAATCAATGTTGTGACTTGTGAACGATTATGAACGTTTGTGAAAGCTGGGTTTTTTTTTGTGTATGTAGTGTGAACTTGTAATAAAAAAATAGATTGGATATTGAAAAGGAAAAGTAGTTTATCACCAACTTTTTGGATTCAATCATTCTTGTGAATTAGATTTTGTGATATTTTGTAGTCAGGTTTGTGACTGTATGAAGTGCAATTGTATGAAAATTGTGGCTCCACTCTTGGCATAGACTTCTCAATGCTTCTAGCTTCTTAATGCTTCTAGCAGTGAAACCACTGGCAGTTCCCTTGCCTTTTGTTTCTTGAATTTAATGATTCTACTATGTTTGATGTCATTGCTTTCTTTTGTATTCTTTCGCGTGAATTGCTACCCACCTTTCATAACCAACATCTTTAAGATATAAGCCAATTTTAACATTCATTTGGTCCAATTCTTGCATTTTCTGTTTGAATCACTTGTTAGTGTAAGCTTTAGCAATTCCAAAGAAGATTTTTTTTCATGTCCTCATGGTGCTTGAACTTCATCTTCATGTTATTGAGTAGGTGGTATATGTAGAAGTAGTGCCCAGCCTCTGGATAAACTTTCTCAGCTCCATATGCAATGTTGCCATTTATGTCGAATATTATGCACATACCTTCTTTGTAACCGAATGCTTTTCTGAAACATTGGAAAAACCACTCGTACGAGTCATTGTTTTCCAAATCCACAATAGAGAAAGCTAGTGGAATAATTTTTCCCTCTGCGTTACATGTGCAAGTTGATATTAATGTCCCTCTATATGCAGCTTTTAAAAAGGCACCATCAACCACAACCTGTGGTCTGCAATGTTTCCAGCCTTAGATTGATGCATAGAGAGCAACAAATACATACAGGAATGACCTACAATATTTTAAAAATACATTAAGTAACTACTAGTATATAATGATGTGAACACTAGTGAGCTAGTGTGAACTATTGTGAACCAGTTCAGCGTTTCCAAAATAAAGTAGAACAATACGCTATTGAGAACTATTGTAAACTGTTGTGAACTATGAAAAAATAAAATAATTTTGAATAAACCTTTCGTAAGTTATTTTAGACATTACCTGTCTTCCGTTGTTTTTAGTTTTGTAAATGTTCCTAGATTTTTTTTTCAGCATGTAGAGGTATGATGACAGAGCTTGATATGAATCAAAAGCTTTGCCTAAGACTAGTTCTGTTGCTTTCTACTTTGCTCTTCGTGCCTTTTGGTAGTTGATTTTAATACCATATTTGTCTTTTATGTCCCCCTGAATGTTTAATGGCCCATAAGGTTGTTTTGTTATTGCAAACTTTTGCTTGATTATATTTCTAAGAAAGGTGGATGAAGCTTGTTGGTGCTCTGTAAATCTTTGTTCGATTGGACAGTTGTGCACATTGTAAAATTTCCTAACCTTGAACATATTTGTGTTGAATATTGATGATGCTTTGAATACCCAACTGTAGTTTTTATCAGTACAGCTAACGAAGTAATTTCTTTTGCAAGACTTGTCAACTTTGAAGTTGAAATGGTTCTGCAAGGCATAATGGCTGATAACATGTTTAGCTGTCTGTTTGTAGTTGAAGACAAACCCTTCCTTTATGATTGGAGAACTTTCATATTCACTACCATCTATGTTGTTAGCTTCATCATGGTCAGATTCTGACTCTATGCAATTAATGCCATCTTTTGCGATTCGATCAGAAACTTGAAGCATTTTAGGAAGGTATGCTAATGTAGAATCCTCTTTCGGTTTTGCACTTTCATTTTCTGTTCCAATCAGATATGCTAGTGGTAGCATTTTGTTGTTGTTGTCTTCTGGTTGGTTGAGCAATTGGTCCTTTGCAACAATTGTTAAGCATAGTGGATACTTCATTACATTTGTCTCTTTTATTTTTAGCTATATGGAGAAGGCTAGATTGAAGTCATTCTCAATGTTGAATGCCGGGTAACCTTCTTGAATTTTGTACATGATGCTTAAGGTTGTATAGCTCCTATTTAGATCCAGATTTTGTCACATTATTTCACACAGTTTCTCATAGTTTGTTGTGCAAGGTAAAAGATTCTAGAAACTTTTTAGTCCTTGAATTTTCCATTGGCATCCCATACTCCACTATATTGAAGGTGGAATACCCCGCCTGTTTCGATTAGAGTTCCTATAGCTTTCGGATCAAGTTCGATTTGATCTTGGATAATTGGAGTTTGGATTGATTTGTTTTATGATCTTTGGTGTTTAATGATTATAATTATGCATGGTTTGGTGTTATGGAACCTCGATGATGGTTTGGGACAAGTTTGGAAGCATAAAACGTTGAGTATGTGGGCTGAGGTGCTTGCAAAGTATATTGGAACAAGTTTGACGTACATTATCTGGGTTTTTGAAGATCAACGTGAGTTGTGAAGAGGAAGACGTACATTGTGCTGTGTTTCTTTGGATCCGTGGCTACTGGATGCATCACAACGTACGTTGAGTGTGTGTAACATACGTTGTGGATGGTGGCAACTTGCATTGTGGTTCAAAATGACGTACGTTGTTGTGTATTTCGTTGAAACGCGTATGTCTTTATAACCCGACTCCTCTTCTGCCTCCATTCGTTTTCTCCACTCATTTCACTCCCAAATCCATCTCTTAATGTCTCTCATTGTTTCCTTTTGCTCCCTTGAGGTAAGAACACGTCTTAATTCATTTATTTTCTTCCATTTTCGCATTGAATCACGTTTTGATTCATAGGTTTGGTGGGTGACGGTTTTGAAGATCTGAGTTGATTCTATTTGTATATGATGAAATGAATGTTATAGATTATTAGATTATGATTGTTTGAGGTTAGATTAACAAGAATTAAGCCTTGAATCAAGAGATTTGATGAGTTTTTTAGTAGGCTAGGGTTTCGAACGGTTTTGATCAATTTTGGGAAAAATTGTTGTTTGTTTGGTGAGATTGTTGATAGATTAATGTTTCTAAGGTTGAGATTGATCGATGTGCGTGTTTGGTTTTGATTTTTATTGGTCGAATCGAGAGTTTCGTAATTTTGAGAATAAACTTTGGTCCACCATTTAGTTTTGTAAATTTCTGGAGAGTTGAGCCTATATTTGTAATTTCAGAAGACTGAGGTTTATATTTGTAAATTTTGAATACTAAGGAATAAATTTGTAATTTTAGAAACCTGAGGTACAGATTTATAATTTTGGAAACTTGGAGCCAATTTTGTAATTTTGAGGACTTTGGCATAGAATTGTAATTTCTGAGAGTTTAAGGACTCATTTATGAATTCTGACTACTTAGAGGACTCTTTTGTAATTTTTAAAAACTTTAAGGACTATTTTGTAATTTTACGTGACTGGGACTAGATGGTAATTTTTCAAGTCTCGGGGATCAAATTGTAATTTTACACCAAGATGTAATATTTGATTATTATGTTAGACTTTGGTCTGAAAAGGGTTTTTGGGCTTTGTTCAAGCATTTGAGTCTGCATATGTATTTACACGTATTTCGATACAACCACAATACCATATTGATTTTTGATCTTGATATGTCTATTCTAGTTATGCTTGGTTTCCGAGGAGACCAGTCATTCACCGATGGACCGTGATTTGGATTATTTGCTCGGCATCTAGGTGAGTGAAATGACAGTTTCAAACACATAGGTTATGTCTCTCTAATTTACATTTTTTGTTGTGTTACGATCATAACATGTAATTTGAATTAAATAAAGGATATGAACCTTGCCTACATCTCTTATCCATTTCGGGTTGCTAGATAATTTTTTCTCTGGCAAAATCCCAAAATCAATTGAAAACTTGCCAACTCTATCCATTCTTCACCTTGGCAATAACGCATTTTTCGGAACCTTGCCTACATTTATTAACAGTCTTACATCTTTACAAATATATTATAACAACTTTACTGGCCCTTTACCTCAAGGCGTATGCCTTGGTGGATCACTTGAACATTTGGGTGCTGGCAACAATTATCTTACTGGACCTATTCCGACAAGTTTGAGAAATTGCAGTAGCTTATTGAGGATGAGGCTTTAGAGGAACCAACTCTCAGGAAACGTTTCTCAACTTTCGGACATATTTCCACACTTGAATTATGTTGATTTAATCATAACAAATTCTATGGAGAGCTTCCGTGGAAATGGGAAAGTTTCAAGAACTTGTCGACGTTAAAAATCTCAAACAACAATATT
>CAODLS010346557.1:0-10898 GCA_948243855.1 Flueggea neowawraea
ATCTGTTACAGAATCAAATAGAATCTTGCATTATATTTGATAATATCTAGTGTATTAGATGCGAGACACTTTCCATCATATGTCTATGAATATATATCTCTGTACTTCCTCCATTGTTTCTCACCTTTGACTAGTGGCGGAGCCAGGATTGTCTGGATATGGGAGTGGACTAACATTGACTAGAATTAAATTTTTGGCAATAAAAAGCATACCGATATATATAGGGTACAAAAAATTACATTAAAGACAGTTTAATATAACAAAAGAGTACAAATCAAGCTACACTCCTATATGTGGCACGAGATAATTGATTTTTACAACTATTCATATTCTGAAAACGTTTTAAAATGGGTTCATTGTGAATATTCGCAAATATCTCCCTCTTGATAAATACCACCAAACTATCATTCAACCATTCATCTTCCATTTTATTTCTCAATTCAGTCTTCACAGTTTTTATAGCAGAAAACACCATCTCTACAGATGCGGTAGCAACTGGTAGGAGTAATGACAATTCAACCATATGATAGAGCAGTGGAAAAACTCTATCTTTCATAGTTTCTTTCATCTTCTTTGCAAGACTTCTCAAGTTTTCTACATCAGAGAACCATTTATCTCTTCTTACATCACTTAAAAAAGATTCAAGTTCCTAATAAATCAATGTGCGATCAGTATATAAGAAGTCTTCTGGATAAAGATGAGCGAGATGGACAAGCTTCTCCATGTCGAAATTAGAGAATCCATTCCATTGATCAAGACAAGCAATGCAATTAAGTAAATCTGTGCTTGCTTCAGAGAAACGATGACTCATCTCTTATGCAACTGAATCAATAACCTAACATTACAACAAGAGTTATGAAATTAAGTAAGAGTCAACTTTAATTAAAAAAGTAGATTAAAGTCATAACTTTTTATATTACCTCACAACAAATTTCCATGGGGTAATTATGATAGTTGGTGATGGTTTTTCCGTCCCTCTTTATGCGAATCGATCTTGGAACTATATCTTCCATATTAATAACTGAAATTTTATTAGCTTGACAAAATCTCTCCACTTCTTTCACTAAACCATCCCATCCTGATTCTCTAAAATTTCGTGACTCATCTTTCACAGTTCTGATATGATTAATAGCATTTAAAATGATTTGGTCCTTTTCTTGCAAAACCATAGATAATTTATTTGCCATTCCTAACAAATGCCTCATCAAAATCATGGGAAAGACAAACTCATTACTTTGCATTTTTTGGAGCACACCCTTGACATGAGAGCTTGATTCACATTCAATGCCATCATCAAACACATTTTCAAGAACTTCTAACACTGAGGACCACATATCTAAGAGGCAAAGTATGGTTAGAAAGTGTGATCGCCATTGAGTATCACTTGGTCTATGTAAAGAAGTTTCTTGATTTTTTCCAATACCAGAAGGGATTTCTCCATTCTCAATGCGTTCTACCTTTCTATCATGCTCCACTTGTCGAAGTTTATCTGCTCTTTTGCAAGATGGTCCACATATATTCACAATCATTCCAAGGTAATTAAAAAAGTCACAAGTGTATCGATTCACCTTACATACAACAACAATTACCAATTGGAGTTGATGTGCACAACAATGCATATACCATGCAAAAGGATTTTCCTTCAAAATAAGTGCTTTCAAGCCTTTAAACTCGCCTCGCATATTTGATGCACCATCATATGCCTGACCTCTCAATCTCAACAAAGATAAACCATATTTGGCGAACAAAGAATCAATACCCACCTTCAAACATATTGTCGATATCTCCTTTACATGAACCAAACCTAAAAATTGTTTGATTACTTGTCTGTACTTGTTCACATATCTAATGACAACACCCATTTACTGTTTCATAGGGCAATCACGAGTCTCATCGACTAGAATAGAAAACAACCTATCACCAAGTTCAGCTAATATTGCAAGTGTGGTTTCTACAGCACATGAGTTAACCATATCCTTTTGAATTGGTGGAGAGGTCATTTGATTATTGCCTAGCGCATTCTTCAAAACAATACTGCCAACCTCTTCATTTCTTAGACTATACTAGTTTAATAACTCCAAAAAATTTCCCCTATTTAGTGAAGAGGATGACTCATCATGTCCCCTCATAGGCAAACCTTAAGTGAAAAGAAATCGAATGACATCAAGAGTTGCTGTCAAACGAATGCAATAAGCTTCTTCTCATCTTATATTTCTTCCTTTAACCATATAAGTCACACTCTATTTTTGATTTTGAAAATTCTTAAGATCTATTATTGCTTTGTTGTGCACACTACTAGCCTAACCAACATGCTCTCCAAATCTCTCCAATGCATTTCTCCAATTGGAAAACCCATTTTTTGTAAACGCTTCATCCCCCGAGCTCAAAACATTATGCTTGAAAAGATAATAACAAAAGCAATAAACAGTATCCTTTGATACACTATACTCCAACCAATAAAAATCCTTAAGCCAAACATCCTTCAAAACCTCTGTTATCTTTTCCATACTTCTTTTTGGGAAAATTATGACCATATGGTTGACAATGACCTTTGGCCATGTATTCTCTTCTTATACAGTATCGAATATTTACATTGAAACTATCAATAGGCTTATGTAATCCAAGATCAACAACAATGTCACGACCCAAAAATGGACCATGACCAGCGTACAAGACGAACCGTCTATGAGAGTTCGGCCCATTTCGTACAAGCCTTAGAGTACATAACTTATATCCAAATTCATAATACCAAACTTTAATTAAACCAAAAATAAATAAAATATTTTTATTTATAAAAGTAAATTTCATATAATATTTCTAAATAATAAAACATAAATATATAAATTAATATATGAAGAAAATATTTATAATAAATTATCATTAACCAAAATATACAAATTATTCAGATGCATATATAACCTATAAAAACCCGGTGTGGAGTAACTAACAAACATACAAACTGGGCCCGGACAAAAGGGTACTAACTGCCGAATCAGATCCCTCGCTGAGTATGGAAGATCAGATGTCTGCTATCAAACAACCTGAAAAAAAAAAGTTTAAAACAAAACAAAACAAAAAGGGTCAGAACCCAGTGAAGGAAAATACTCTAGAGAGGCTTCAGGCCTCACGTAAACTATTTTAAAAACATTTTCAGAAAATACCACATACAAGTATATGTTCTATACTATTAGTATACACTCGTATATCTACGGATAGTAATTCAGAAATTCCTTTCAAATCCTTTGCTAACAAGGCTGTAATATTCCGCCCGTTTTCGGTAGGAATACTGTAGTTTTCTGACCAAGTCCGATTTGATCTTGAGGATAATCGGACGTATTGCCAAGGATTAGGTGTTATCGAATCTCGAGGGAGGTCCGATGCATTTTGGGAAGCGTGAAATGTCGAGTATGTGAGTGGGAAGTGTGCAACGTGCGTTGACTTGAGTACAACGTACGTTGTCATGTGAGAAAGATGTACGTTATATGGAAAAGCAACATAACGTGTGTTGTATAGATACAACATATGTTATCTGGGATACGAGGATGATCAACATACGTTGCTATGGTACGACGTATGTTGAGTTGTGATTCTTTGAATCCGTGGCTACTGGATGCTTCACAACATGAGTTGTGAGGTACAACGTACGTTGTGCATGATCACAACGTACATTGAGCTTGTGTATAGCATACGTTACCTTTATAATTGTCGAAACGGTGCGTTTTGATATGCAGCTCTTAAAACGGCCGAAACTCAACTTTTTCGCCATTTTCTCACTCAAATCACTCTCAATCGGTCTGAAACTCTCCCACATTGCTTTCCCAACGTTCCTAATCCATTTATGAGGTAAGATCAACATCTTTTCTTGGTTTTTAACTCATTTTCATGCATTATTCATGAAATGTGTTCTACCCGAATTTCTCTAGGGTTCTATTTTTAGGATAATTTCTGATGTGTTATGGTTAGAGGATGTTAGAATAGGTTAGAGGGGACTTGAATGAATATGATTCAAGCTTTGAATCGAATGATTTGGTGACCTTTTGGAAGAACTAGGGTTTGGTTCGAGTTTTGATGATTTTAGCATGATTGGGAGTTTGTTTGTAAAATCTGAGGTTGGATTCATGCTCAGGGGGTCGATTAGAGTTAGGATGTATGTTCAATTTCGCTAGGTATCGAGCGGAACGGAATTTGGGTTTTTTTGCAAATATTTTGGTTGCAGACAGATTCTTAGGTATATTTGCAAATACTTTCTGCCGTGGTCAAATTTATAATTTTGAGAGAGTTGAAGTATAGACTTATAATTTCTGAAACATCGGTACTGACTTGTAATTTTGTGAGTCAATTATTAATTCGCGATTTCTGGGAGTTCGGGATAGAATTTGAGAATTCTGACTTATGGATAATTAGTCGATAATCCCAACAGTCCTTGAGGACTGTTTTGTAATTTATCAAGTTTTGGGGACTAAATATAATTTTACATTGGTCGGGGACCAAACTGTAATTTTACGTAGATTTTATATTTTGGGTTGAGGGTGATGGATTCACTCCCGAGATAGATTTTTAGTGACTCCGAGGGTCAGCATCTGCATTTGCATATTATGCATTGGTATCGCCACAGTACTACATTTTGATATCTGCTTTGTCTATATTTGTTACAGCTTCGTGTGCCTACCAGCACGAGCAGCCACCCACTAGCGGTGCTTGACTGGGTCCTCAGCGTTGGATATCAGGTGAGTGAAATGTCAGCTTCAGGCATATAGGTTGTGTCTTTAAAATTGAGTATGTTGTTTTTGATATATCTGGCTATAATATGAAATCAGACTAATAATTATTGGGTTAATTAATAATCGGGATTATGTAATTATTAATAACCAACGTTTTGCTCTAGAAATCTAAAATATATATATTGGTATATATATATATAAGAGTATTTTGTATAAGAAGGAGTAAAGGAAATTTTGATATGCATGATTGCTTGTTCAACATTATACGTATATAACACACTGATATGGGGACACCTAGCTATGGGGTACGTAGCCTTTGATATACCAATGGTTTGTCAAGGCCTTAGTTACGCTTTAGAATAGTTAGGTGGCGGAGTCCACATTGCTATTATTCAGTCTGATATGGTCCCGTACTATGAATCCACAAATATATATATGTACTTTGAATACTGTCTGAATCCATGTTGTATGATCTGGATGAGAACGTTTTTGCTAAACGAATTTTATAAATATATTATGTATGTAGTGTGTATACTATATGATATCTGCGTATATTCGTATGCGGTATTTTTAAAGGGGTTTTCAAAACAGTCTTTGTGAGACACGTATGAGGCGGTCTGAAGTGTCGTTTCCTCACTAGGGATTCTTACCCCTTTTATTCTATTGTCTATTCTTAAACCTCTTTTACAGGTGACATTTTGAAGCTCAGCATATGTTCGGTACCTCGATCCTAGTGAGGCACTTCTTAAGTATAGTAAGTGCCCCTCATTTGGACTCTACTTTTGTTCATTCGTTAGAGTTCCACATCGGGTTACTGTTGGGATACTGGGCTACACATTTTGTATTTTGAGATATTATATTTTTACCGATATTATCTATTATGTATATATATATATATATATTTATAAATGCTTTAAATGAATATTTGGATAAGTTGGGTAGAATGTCTGTACACTAAGGCTTGTGAGAGATGAGCCATGCTTTCATAGACGGTTCGCTTCATACGGTGGTCATGGACCGACTTGGGTCGTGACAAAGGCAGACGGCAGACAGCAGACAAGCATACCGATTAATTAAATAAGACAAATAAAATATTTAATATTCTATTTTAAAAATCATTTTTGAGAATAAAATTAAAAACTTGACGGAATTAGGATTAATCAAATGGAGCTATTAAGACTTTAAAGTATATAATATTTTTCAAAAAATATTTTTCAAAACATTCACATCCAGAGCAGACGACATACAGCCAGACATTATAATTTCTTTCAAAATGTATATATATAAATATATATAAGATAGAATCAGACAATGGGACCAGAATCAACCCTCAAATCATATGTGGACTACTGCCACAAAATAAATCAATATAAGACCTCAAATCATATGTGGACTACTACCAAAAAATAAATCGATATCCACTTACATGTGTTTGCGCTGGACACATGGTCATCATCTTATCCTGGTAACTGGGCCTTCACAAAGTAGTGATACACCAAAGGCTATGTACCCCGTAGCATAAGTGTCCCAAGTCAGATTTAAACAAACCAATAATATTTCAAACCAAACAGACATGCATATAAGATAATTGTTTTATAGAAAATATATACATTTAATATATATTTATGTATATCAGAAATCAGAATTAGATTACTGAACAAAATAGTTATATCAAAAAATATACTGATATTCATATAGAAAACTTATTACAGAAAATAAGTTAAAATCCAGAACATAATATTTATTATGAATTTCATAATAAATATCAAATAGAATACTTATTTCAGAAAACAAAATAATTTATGAGCAGACTTTCATAACAAAGCAGAATTGGAAACAAAAATTTATCCCATTGGGATAAAACACGGTAGCTGTGGCAATACAGAAATATATGAAATTCAAATGAAAACTCCAAAACTACGACAATATCAAAAATCCTATTTCCAACCAAATATTTAATATTTTCTCCGAAAATCTAATATCCCGTAAATTCACAGTTTAATTCTCAAAACCTCAAAAATTATAAATTACACCCAACTTCTTAATATTTATAAATAAATTCTCAAATTTCTTATAATTACAAATTTATTCTAAACTTTTCTTAAAATTTCAAATCTGTCCCAAATTTATCGTAAATTATAAATCTGACCACATATGCAAAATATCAGACTTCGTCCTCAATTTATTAAGTCACTAGGAAAATTATCCTGTAGTCCTTGTGGAAAATTCACCCTCGATTTCATCTAATTCCACCTAAAACCGTTCGGTTTGTCTTTTTAATTTTGGACCGAAATACCCATCAAGAAATATTTATCAAATCATCATTTTTCAAGCTAGATTCATGTTATCCCATCTTCAGTCCATCAAAAACAAAAACAAGCTCCAATCCGTCCTAAATCACCTTCAAAATCGAAACCAAACTCCAGCCGAAACCCATTGAAACTCACAAATTTAAACGAAATAAAATCAAGAAATAAAGAAGGGAACCAACTTAAATTCATGTTCTCAACTTGATTTGAAGAAAAGAAATGAACAAGAGGCAGAGAGAGTGGAAGAAATTCGGGTTTGAGGGTTTGGATTTGAGTGAACAACAAAGAAAATGAAGAAGAAAGTCGTTGGTCTGGGTTTTAAAAAGAAAAATAAAGCAAAACGGTGTCGTTTGGTGCTGAGAGTTAAAGAAGACATCGTTTCGTTTATTGGCTTTGCACGCACACACGTGAACGATAGGCATTGTGCACAGACGATAGCAACTAAAACGACGCGTAGTTCACTTGAAAGGCTGAACGACCTGCAGTTTGTTTATTCACCTATTTTTCAATTTTATTCTTCTTTCAATTTCCACTTAAATAAACAATTTTAATTACTTCAAAACTTCATTAATCGCCAAATAACATATAAAACTTGAAATTAACCTTCAAACATTAAAAATAAAATTTTAAAATTAACGGGATAATTATCGAAATAATTAATCAAAAATAGACAAAGTATTACTGTCACGACCCAAAGTTGGGTCATGACCAGCGTACGAGGCGAACCGTCTATGGAAACCCGACCCATCCCGCACAAGCCTCAGAGTACAGAACTAATACCCAAATATAGTTTATTAACCAAATTAAAACCGTTTAACAAATGACGCTTTTGTAATAATATTCTCAAATATTAAAAACAACAAAATCATTAAATAAATACATAAATATAATTTAAAACAATTGAACCATTTTAAATTCAAATACAGGCCATCACCCACTACCCGGTATGTGGAGCATCAAACATAACTGAAATTTGAGCCCAAACAATAGGGCACTCACTGCTGACAAAACTCTTCACTGAGCGCGAAAGATCAACAACCGCTAGAAGCACCTGACAGAAGAAGTAAACAGAGAACAGAGAACAAAGAAAAAGCAAATGGGGTCAAACCTAGTGAGGGACAACACTTCAGATTGCCTCATACGTGCCTCACAAAGTCTGTTTTGAAAACAATTTCAAAATACATAGCATGCCGATATAAGTGTACGTACGTATACTGTCACGACCCTTCCCAGGATCATGACCGGCGTACGAGGCGGACCGTATATGGAAGCCCGACCCATCCCGCACAAGCCTTCCAAAGATTCAGAATTTCTACCCATCATTTAATTTTCCAAAACATTTATTTGGAAAAACATTTTATAATTTAAAACAGTTTATATATAACTAAATATATAAATATATATACCAAATGTATACAAATGATATACTCTGGTAAACCAAGTATAGTAAATATATCAGAGTATACATATAACCTAACACCCCACGATAATCTGGTACGAAGCTCTACAAAATAGAAGAAGCCCGAACAATAGACATCACTAACCAAAATAACTCCTCACGGGTGTCCGAGATGCAGAATGTATGTCGAAGCCAAAATCTGTGTACCTGGAAGATAGAATCATCCATAATAGAAAATAAAATGGGGGTGAATTCCAGTGAGGAATAACACTCTAGAGCACCTCATATGTGCCTCACAGAGTCTGTTTTGAAAATAGTTCACAAATACCACAAGTAATATTCATAAGTATATATAAATATACACGCTATACAATATTAGCCTTTCGAAAATCCATTTCGAAACCATTTGCAATCACAGCAAACAACATGCACGAAGGCGTATTAAAATCATTTAAGATTTTAAATCATCATTTTCATGTCAAAACATATACAAGTGATATGAGACTAAGCAAGCGTGATATGGACTCTGCCAACTATCACGAAATGTGTAGACCAGCCATAGTGATGAGGACCCACCTCTATCATAAACAAATCATGTGCCTGATCAGGGCAACATAGCTACCGACAACCCTGGTAGCTGGGCTTTATCAATCATTGGTATACCAAGGGCTACATACCTAGTAGCACAGGTGTCCCCATATCGAAGACCAAAACGTACTACCGTATAGTACAAAATCATATCATGCAATCCAGCATTTCAAATCATATCAAAGATATATAATACATATATATCAGTTCAAAACCAAAACCAATTATTACACAAATAACCATTTTTATCTCAGTCAATCATTTAGATTAGTCATTTTCAAATACATATATCCAACACGTCAAAAACTCGTAAGCAGAGTTCAAGACACAACCAATGTGTCTGAAGTTGCTATTCACTCACCTGGCAATCCAAGCCAAAGAACCAGTCAAGTCCCACTGTATACAATCAAACAACACAAATATCGTAATGCAGTACTGTGGCAAATACCCAAATGCATGATATACAATGCAAATGCAAACTCTCAAAGTCGCCTAAACAAACGAAAGTGAATCCATCACTTTCGAGCCAAAGATCATGCTCCACTAGGTCCCCAACGGAACCGAGCATACACATTAACTTAAATCGATCTCCTGAACATGGATCCATCCTCCAACTCCACAAACAAAGTCAAAATCTTTCCAAATCTCATCTATGAATCTCGAACTTCCAAGACCCATGCCAAATAACTAGTCAAATCTTTTAATCCAGCTCAAATCTGTGAAGTTCTAACTCATATCTATCAAGATACATCAGACACAACACCAGATTTGACAAGAAATTTAGTAAAACCCGAAACTCTAGTTGTAGAGAAACCCATTTGGTTCAAACACCAAATGCCACAAAATCGATGCTTAAACTTCAAACTACTGGTCTCAAACAACCATCATCTAACTCCCATTAACTCGTATTCCATCAGAAATGGAAAGATCTGAACCAAATTCCAAGTTTGGTCGGAACCCTAAAATGCCCAAATGCAACGCGAACTAAAGAAAAGAACAGATTAATAGAAGATTCTTACCTCTAGAACCGTTGTAGAAGCAAGGAGAAACAAACAAAATCACAGAGAAGTAAGTGAGAAAGTGCTCTGGTGGTTGAGACGAGTTGTAACCGAATGAATGGTAGGTAGGGGTATTTATAGGCTCACGGGCTGACATGTAGCTTTTCACGCACAGTCGCCCAGAAAGAACACATCTACGTGCACAGTAAGGGTTCTGTGTACGTAGAACCGTGCTCTACGTGGGTAGTATCCCACACAATGTACGTAGACATAAGATCTGAAGGCCATCATTCAGATCTATAATCTACATGCGTTCCACCCCCTGCTGTGTGCGTAGAAGGCCTCAGCTTGCTCACATGTCACCCCCAAAGGATGAACAATGTGCACATCAACCCATACAACGCACACAGTCCAAAGGCTCTCAGCCGACTCATCCCCGTCTACGTGCATAGTACTCAGTACTGTGCACGTAGATGACCTCCAGTGTACGTTGCACTCAACGCACAGTCACGGTCAAGTTTTAGGCCTCGACTACGTGCACAATACCCTGTACTAAGCACGTAGATGACCTCCAACATGCAACACACACGCAGCACAACCCTCAAACTCAATGGTCAACATCCCAACTCGAAATCAGTTCGGAATACTACGAGATTCCGGCTAAAATAAGCAGGATATTACATATACACATTAGATATTAAGTAATAATATTTTTGAAAACCATTTTGAAATCTTTCGCAAACAAGGCAACCAACAGTCAAATGTACATATTAGCTAAAATATTTTTCCAAATAAAATATTTAGTTTTCAAAATATGAAATAGCCGTAAAAATATTTCCTTTCAAAATATTTGCCAAAACTCGTCTCTATTTTCCCAAAGTAT
>CAODLS010346660.1:0-11459 GCA_948243855.1 Flueggea neowawraea
GCAGTATGGTCAAGATGAAATTGCTGAAAGCATGCCGGAATGGAATTTAATCGGTTAATTAGGTCGGTTTGGTTTCTTTTTTTCCCCAAAATTTCATAACCGAACCAGTCCTGCTGGGTTTTTAGGGTGGGGGGAGCATCATGGGGTAAGTCCGACCCAATTAAGAATACGCAAGTCCTGCTGGTTTTGTGTTTTGTAGAACCAAACCGAGCAATAGGAGGGTGGGTTTTCTCCCTCTTGCGTGCTACATTTTTACGATCGACTAAAATTTGAAGCCTCAGCCTCTCAGGACATAAACTTGTGCAATTCCAACAGTATTTACTATTTATCTAGCCTATAAGTTACAGATACAGAGTTTAAGAAGTCTCTCAATTTTATATGGATCGAATGTCGTTGTAAAGCTCAGACATCATGCCTTTAACTTTCCTTTTTCTTTTTTCCCAGTTCCTCCCTTGCATGTATAAAGAAGACTGCATTACATAAAGCAGAATTCCTCCATAAAATACTTGAGGCAAAACAATAATAATCTCAGGAATACATAGTCGAAACCTGTCTTCCCTACATAACTCTGCTAACGATCAAAATTGAGGGAAATGAGAAGAATGGCTATCATTGAGATATAGATTAGCGAATTATATGGCTAGTAGAGTTGAACCCAAGCAAATTCTTCCTTGTAACTCAAACTGGCCTCACAAGAGGCTTCACATGTGTAGATAACAATAGTTGCCCAGTCAAGAGACTCATCCTCATCATTCTTAACACCAAAGTAATAAAGCAGCTGAGGCAATACCTGTTTCCACCAAAATAAGGATTTTTTTTTCCGGCTCTATTAAAATTTTGAGGCCATAACTAATCAAGATTTTAAAACTTTAATTTAAAAAACGAAACGACAAGTATTCAAGATAATCTATGGTATACCTGAAATTCAAAAATCAAAGGACCACCACAGTAACAACAGTTCGGAATATCTGCTCTAGATGGTTGTCCACTTGTCTTGGGCCAAAGGGGTTTTGCAGCAGAATTCCTACAGTACCTGTCACCAAAAGAAAATAAATGAATTTTCTGACATAACAAAAGATTTTTCCTATAAAAGGAAAGAAAGAATAGATGTAAACAACTAACCACGAAGCCATAAAATACAAGTAGAAATGTTGAGATTTCATTTCCACATTCACATCAATGTCCACCATACCCATCATTTTTAGAACATTTTTTTTTCTTTGCAAATATGTCTGGGATAAAACAGGTGACTATTTCCACTAATATGACAGAATTATAAATTTCTAGTATAGCACTTATTGCATATCACGCAGATAACCCGTTTGCACATTACCTAGATAACTAACATACATACAGTTGATACTTCGCCATGCAAATTTATTTTAAGTTGCACAAGTTTAGTATCACCTCAACACTTGTTCAGGGGCTCTGCCTATGCGTTCTTGGAAAGAGGCCCAGCACTTTCTGTCACTGTCTCCCTGTTCATCAAGAAAACTAAGCATTAGAGATTCATAAAAGAATGAATTAATTTTTACCGGAAAAACGAAAAATATCACCTCAAAGCTACCCATCAATAAATTCATCATGTCGTCAGTTTTGGTTCTTGAGACCGGCAAATGAGAGAGCCTGTTATCATCAGATGTTTCATCATTATATTCGCTCTCATCCTCATTTACAACATCATACTCTGGCCAGATATTGTTGCTAGCTACTGTTTGAAAATATAAAAATAATCGTTAGCAAATTCCCAAAATGCTATGATAAATCATTTATTTCACTGAGTAAACTTGATAATCACATCTGAAAAAAGACATGCAAATTGCAAACACACATGGCCTCACTTGATACAATTCTAGACACCAGGACATTACAAGTCTAGCTATGATATGCTGAGAATATACATATGCAATGCTGCTTTCTAAATAGTGGAACATTGTTTTATCCTTTATCAACAATTGAACAGTGACAATGTGGTTCACAATTTAAGCCAACCCCAAAGCTGTTATTGCACTAACCTGTTGTTACCTCTAAAGAAGGTGTTCCACCATTGAGAGAGGTAGAGTCTTGCAATTGAGGTAAAAGGCTCAGATGTCGGCAATCATTTTTGTGACCTGATCGCCAATGCAAGTCCTTCATAATAGACGATTATAATTATGGAATGAGATTACTAGGAAATCATTCTAACAAACTAGCTAAATTTCAGGTAGAAAATTACCTGGTGTCTCTTTGAGCAGTAACGTGCTCTTTTGCACCTACTGCAAACTTTGTCTCCTTTCCAGGTGCCACCCCAGTTACAAAGTGCAACTAAAACAAGCAAAACACAAGACAACAAAGCCTGCTTAATCTGGTAAAGGGATGTTCGTTGCAAACAGAGAAAACAAACATATTCTAGTCAATTGCCTAGGTCAGAATGTTTGTACATCATACTAGCACAATATCAATTGAGGTTCACAATAAATCAATCAATTACCAAAGTTGCAGGATAATTGCCATCGCTTATAAATAAAAAAATGAGACAATGGAATACCTCCAGGTCCAGAAGGTTTGTCAGTTCCATTGCCTTTCGGAGGCTCGCTTGAGTAAAAAGGATTAGAACGAGGCAGTTGACAGCGAAAGACCTTCACACTTCAGAAGGACATACGAATACAACATCACATATGTAAATAAAAACAACATAAAAAAAAAAAGAACGTTAAGTGGTACCTTCGCGAGTCTATCTCTGGCTTGCGCTTCCATTGCTCATGTTGATCACGGAGGAGACACGACATTTTAGGACACATAAACACAAATAATGTGCGATGAAATGTAGATTCCTTCTCCGATATCGGTGCATACACCTAAAACAGAAATCAAATAAACACTAGTTAACACAAAAAAAAAAGAATCTCAAACACATAGCAGAGATAATTGAAACGATGAGTACCTGAAGCAAAAACTGCAATGGTTCACCGCATAAATCACATGTACAGGACCTTCCACTAGGTAAATTAACAGGATCAAGCCACGCCTGGAGGATTAATTAACAACATTAACTCCTTAATAAACAAATTTCCTAAATAAACTAAGCTCTCCAGTAAAAATATACGATAGTACCGGCACGCCACCAGCCTTGCTAGGAAACAGCTGGCGAAGAAGAGACCAACGCTGCTTCGGCTTTTCAACAAAACCTAAAGTTACCGGTTCTTGCTCTTCTTCATCTTCCCCGTCTTCATCGTCTAACTCTTCTTCAGCTATTTGATGTTCTTCGACTACGTCATCGTCGTCGTCATCAAGTGCAGTAATTCTGAGTCCCTTTAGCTCTTCCATGGAGTCTTAGAGAGCACTAACTAATTAGGCCTTGAAATTGCCGATAGATGATCAAAACAAATCGTCCTGTTTCTTTTTTTTTTTTTGTTCAATATCGAGTCGGCATAAGAAGCTTCAGCTTGAGGTGAAGACGAAGAAGAAGCGTGGCCTGTAAGGGTTTTGGTCTTGGAGTCGTAAAACGACATGGAAATTAACGTTTTGAAGTCTGGGCCCGGGCTCTCCACTCAGAATCAGGCCCAGTGAGCAGTCAACATTTTTACACAGTTCATGAAAATTTGAAACTGTTTGTGTCTTCTTAATTTTAACAAATTGAAATAAATTGAACATACCAAAATACACTCTCTCTCTCTCAACTCATTTTTTCTTTATCCTGTCATGTCCGCATATGACTTTTTCTCGTTTGGAATTTTTTAACTACACTAAGTATAAAATAAAAGTCATATATCAAATTAATAAAAATAAATAATTTTTATTTAATTTTATTTGAATTATATTTTTTAATAAATATTTTTTTTATTAATTTAGTGTACGATAAAAGTCATAGACGAAGTGTAATTAAGAAATATTTGGTTCGCTATGCATTATATATTTCTGGAGAGTTGCATGTGCGCGTCTATCAAATTCCTCAGATACAGACGTTTGCAAAAATTAATTTTTGGAATATCTGAGGTCAGTGCATTGAAAGATGTGCCTCTTAGTCATGACTGAGGTTTGATATTCTAGTCCAAAGAGTTATGGAAAAAATCTCCCGTCAAATAAAAGAAGCTCCTGAATACTTCTCACTTGTTTTTTAGGGTAATAAAATATATTCTACACGTTGGATTATAAATATTGAGATCAATTATATAGTCTGTAAAGTCTGGTTTTCTTTACCATATATATACACTACAGATTTTGTTTTTTTAATGAAATTAACATGGATCTTTTTTATCAGATCAAATAGATTGATTGAATTGGTTTCACTCCACTTTTATGTCTTGAAAGTTGTGAGTTTAAATCTACTAAGAGAAAGAGAAAGGAATTTAATGGTAGTATAAAAAATGCATTGTATTCTAGTTAAAAAAACATGAATTCTCTTTATCAATGCTTTTCTCATGAAAAAGAAAAAATACAAACCTAAATCTGGAATTCTCATTGCTTAAAATTAGTGGTTATATAGATAGATTTAACAAGAATTGTAGTCCTTCTTTACTAGAATACTCTTAAATTGAATTGACTAATTTCTTCGTCATACGTTAAATGTGCGAAAAAATTTCGAGTAGTGAAGAATTTTTTTTCATATATAATCCACTATTTTGTGGATTAGTTGAATAATACCTACGACTTATAAAAAAATGTACTCATGAACTTAAAAGAAGCCAAAAGTCAATAGATTTTTCAAAGCAGTACAAATGAGGCAGATCTCTCTTTGAAGAGAAAAAGAGTGCAATATCTGAACAAGAACCTGAAAACTGAACATTATTAAAGCAAGCCACAACGTCACAAGAGGAGATTTTTATCTCACACCTCGGCCACACACATGTGTATATGTAGGCTTTAACGTTATTACAGACAAAACTCACACTCAATATAGGATGATGATTAAGAAAGCAGGTAGCATTATTATGATCAATTTATTTAAGCATAAGTGGGGTTGGCCAGGAGATACTGCTCCGCAATCTTGTAGACCTCCATCTCCTTGGCATGTTCAGCCTTGATTTCATCTTCCTTAATGTCGCGCTTTGTGTGATAGTGTGTTTTGACCTTGCAGACACAGCCTTCCCCAGCTGCTTCATACTTCACCTCGTACACCACCTTTTCGAATCTGTCTCCTAGTACGTCTCCTTCAAATAATGTGTACTTGCAGCAGTGATTTCCAGCATCTGTGGCATCAACCCTGTGCTTCATGTATTTGAAGGGGAATCCTGTAATAAGGCTTCATCAGTTAAAATTTTATTCTATGCATTACAAATTATACGCTACTCGAAGTTTAGCACTCTGGAATAAAAAATAGTTGTTTTTTTGTCAAAAAAATAATATAGTTGTTATGTATATCTTAGTTAAAATCACTTGACATTAACATTGAGTTAAAATATAAATAAAAATAATGGCACATATAATCAAATGACTTAAAAATATGAGGTCGGTGTCATGTCATATCATCATTTAACGGTTGAAACCTAATGAAATTTTTATGAGATTACAACTGATTAAATATTTATATTAGAGCATTTTCTGAAAAAGGTAAAACCATATTTGATAATTTTAGCCAATTAATTAATTAAGTATATGGTCTTATGGGACAATAATGTGTCGGTAGTGATTACCATCAACGAAGTTGGTCTTGGAGACGCTACCAACACCTCTATCGCCTTCCACAAGCTCAATACTCTTGATAGACTGAGGCATGAGCTTGGGGAAGAGGTATGCGTGTCCAAGATAACTGCCTTGAACATCTTGGAGACTGGGATTGAAGTTTTGAACTCATAGCTGCAAGTCACAACACCCATATTTGATCTTGAAAAATGCTAATTAACAATGAAAACAAGATTATTCTTATCTTGTCTACTAGGATGCCACTTAATTAGCTGTCAAGATCATGGCTAACTTGGTTGGTATTTATAGGAGGGGGAAAGGAAAATTTAATTCTTTTAGCCTAAAGTGACCACATATATTACAACCGACACTGATATCTGATATGTGTAAATTGACCAACGGAGGTTTCTAAAAGGGTGGGCTATTATTTGTTGAAAAATTCGATCAAATGAGCTTCAAAGTCCAGTTTCTGTTTGTATTTCTTTTGTGGATAGTAAAAGAGATTAAAGGAGCTTTTTGTGAAAAATGGTTGGAGAATCAAGTACGTGTGATGCGTTTGCTGGGACAAGACAAAATGTGATGGTAAACATGGGCTGCATAGGGAGACTAGTCTCCATTGTTTATCAACAGCAGTCAAATGTATCAGTCTAGAAGCTCAGTCGACTATCCAATCTAGCATCACCAACTGCCTCAAAGTATTTAGTAAACAAACTGCATTAATTTTGGCCCGTTGTTTTTCCTCCAGTAATTGCGACTTAATTAGTCGAACAAATTAAGGAAAAACACACTTTTATGATAAAATAAAATGCTGATTTAAAAAAATTAAAAAAAATTAATTTTGAAAAATATCAAAAAAAACAAACCATTTGACAAATAATATTCGCAAGAAATCGCAATATTTTAGGGATAAATTGATTTTTTTTTGACAAAATAAATTCAAATTAAAAA
Organism: Flueggea neowawraea; assembly: GCA_948243855.1. Taxonomy (NCBI): domain Eukaryota; kingdom Viridiplantae; phylum Streptophyta; class Magnoliopsida; order Malpighiales; family Phyllanthaceae; genus Flueggea; species Flueggea neowawraea. The sequence goes on from CAODLS010346660.1 coordinate 6,550, forward strand.
AAATCTAATTTTTCATAGGTCTTTGGAAGATCTTCAAAAAAGAGTTTATAATTTTTTTATAAAAAATTAATTTAATGAATTTTTGGAGTAATATTTTTTAAAAAAATTAAGTTGAATTATTTGTATATATATGTATTCGATCCACACAATATTTATAAATTTTAATTTAATTTAATGATAATTAATTTAATATACATAAATATACAAAAGTCTTTAAGGTGTACAATAGTCTACAAAAGGTCACTCTAGAGAGTCTTCAGAAGGTTTTCAAAGGTTTCAGAAGGTCTTCATGGGGTCTTTAGAAGATCTTCAAAAATGTACACAACATCAATTTTAGATTTTCACCGCCACCAACACCAGATCGATCTCCGTCACCATCAACACTAAAAAACAGACGAGTAGAGTTTGACAAACCCTAGCCACCGCCACAAAAAAACTCAACAAAAACAACCAAACTCAACAAAATCAACGCACAAAAAATCAAATAACAAAAAACAACAAATATATTCGCAATATCCGACATAGGTCTACAAATAAAAGTTATTTTACAAATTTAAGAAATAAAGCCTCACAAATTTAAGAACAAATTTAAAAGCATAAATGGACAAACAAAATTTTTTGAACGACTTATGTGAACAAATTTTTAGAACTTAAGCGCTTTTGTAATTTTGAAAAATCCAACAAGGCGGCCTAGCCACCTCCTCCTTCAATCAGATCAGTATAGCCACCGCCTCCTTCAATCAAATTCGCCTAGCCATCGTCATGTCGATTGCAATGTTGCCTAACCACTGTCACAACGCGTCTCTGAAGATGTCAGATGCAACGACGCTTCCTCTCTCGTCTTCTCTCTTCGCGCTGCCATAACACTTCCTCTCTCATGTTTTCAGATATGGTCACATGGAGATGGTGGGGCGAAACATTACGAATGAGAAAGAGTACGTGAGGAGAGAGAACAGAGGAGAGAGAGAGAGGCAAGCGACAAAAGAGATAGGACAGACGAGAAAGATAGAGGAGTGGCTAGGGTTTTTGGTGAGAGAGGAAGAAAGAAACAGTAGAGAAAAAACAAAGAGAGAGAGGAAGAGAGAAACTAGGAGAGAGAAAATGAGGGGAGAGAGAAAGAGAGAAAGAGGCATACAAAAAAATTGGACTAAAATGAGACTTAGATATATATTAAATGAAGATAACATTTCTGAGATTCTGTTTCAAAGTGGTATTTCTAAAATTAAGTTTCAATATTATGACATTTTAGGAAATATGAAACTAATATTTTTATTTGTACAAATCTACTATTTAATTATGCCATGTTTCATAATTAACTCACAAATCAATTCCCATAGTGACCACTTTTATTGGGCCTCAGCAACTCCTCATTCTCCCCCACTGACACAGACGATATGTCGTCTATTTTTAAATAAATCGTTATTCATTGTATAGTCTACGCTACAGCAAGAACAAATTGCGTTTTCAGCGACCTGTCGTCAAACGATGAGATCGAACGGAGCCATGTAGTGTTGTAAGCAAATTGTGCATGCGAAGCGTAGGTCGTTTAATATTGCGACAAAGTGTATGAATTGGCGATTACAAAGAAGACGAATCCTCCAAAGGATGACAGGTCATTTGATATGGACAGCCGGTCGTCGATATTGATGTACTGTAAAAAGAGCTTCAAGTGAATGTGATGAGAAAATGACAGCAAAAAAGACCGAGAATCGGTGGTCACTCCACCTAAAAGGCTTTGTGCGGTGCAAATGCTCTCAAATGCGAAGCCAATTCTATGAAACAGCAAATGCCCTTATTAATGATGAGATTGAAGTATGTGAATGCCATCCGTGAGTATCGTGACGGATTCTCGCATCAGATAAATAAGGAGTGGATTTTGATCTTATAAAGTTTAGCGCTACCCACACCAATAAAATGATTTTTTAGCGAGAGAGAAATGACCCAGTTGCCAAGTGATATCAAAATTGAAAAAGCTCTTCTCCGATGTTCATTTCAAGCATTGTGATGGAAACCCACATTGAATAAAGTGGAGCAGCTGGATTTCAGCTTTTGTGAATGGTTTTGATGCTTATACCAGAAGACATTTATTAATTTTTTTGTTTCATGAATATATTGTCTAATCATGATAATTAACGTATGATTTACTAGGACGAGATAGATTGATTGAAAATCCATGTAGCAACAAAAGAATTATTTACTCAAATAAAACAATGAAAATGTTACTACTGAGATCAAAATGAGTGTGGGAAGCATCACAAATGAGTAAAGCGAGTCTTTTTCCTAGCACCCTCTGAACTGCCAAAATTACATTCAAGTTTGAACCTTTCATCGTCCTCTCTCATGTTCATCAATAACTCCTGAAGATCCTCCAACTCCAAACATTTTTCCTCCTAATAACCAAAGAAACAATAACAATAAGCAACAACATACCTAAAAATTGATAATCACACATTCAAATGCAGCATCACGGAGAAGTAAATAACTTACTTTTGGGCTCTCCTTTTCCATCATCAGAATCATTTCTTGCAAGAATCATTACTCAGTTAATTTTCACAAAACCAGAAGAAGAAAATAGGAAAACTCAAGAACTCTTTACGTACTTGATCATCATCATCTCCAAGAAGACTTAACATTCCGGCATCTTAGATTCTTTGTTTTCTTTTATCAGACAAAACTGACGCAGAAACAACTCCAACTTCAGCAAGTCTATGGAAAATAAAACTGATCAAGCAATAATAACTAACTGATAATTTTCAAGTACCAGAATACGCTTCTTGAATTTGCTGAAACCGCCTTTTCGCTTGCCCAGCAACAACCGGGTCTTTCATCCACCGATCGGGGTGCCATTTCTGTTCATGGATTAACACAAAATAAATACCAAAACATGAACAAATTAAGGCTTAAAATTTAAAACAACCCTCCTTCAGAAAACACGAAACTATACTGACCAGAGCGAGCTTTCTATAAGCATCACGAATATCCGCAGCAGAAGCTTGTTTACGTAATCCAAGAACCGTGTAATAACAAGGCTCGCTCTCTGACATTCTTACGCTCAACAGTGGATTTGCTTCAATGGTGCTATGAGTCTAGAATAATTAACTCAAACCTTTTTGTTGGTTTTGAGGTTTGGTGTTAAAGTATGTGTTTCTTTGCGATTTAAGGAGGATTTGCCTGGCGACAAGTGTTTTATTTATCAGTGCCCTAACATGGGTTTCTGCGAACAGAGCCATATATAGTACTATTTTTTATGCATTTCTTTTTTTGTTGGTACAGGAGAGCTTGAAAGCTACTTACGAGAAGCTTCGAGAGGATTCCTTTTTTACTGAACTGTACAAAATTTCGGAATGCAATTTCCACCAATTGCGTAGGAACTTTTAGCCAGTGGCCACAAACTTGGAATCCAGGGAAAAATTTGCGGTGATCCGCAGGAGGAGCTTGTTATGTGGTCTACGTTTGCTTTGGGGGAGGGTTTCTCTTGGGAACCATAGGCACTTGCGAAACTGTTGACTCCAGCATTAAAAGTACATTCCAGGTTCCATGGTAACCACATTTTTTTATCAGAACAATCACATTTGTATAATTCTCATTTCTTTCTTTTGATCCAATATGTGCTGTGTTATTCAGACTTGAAATTGGTGCTAAAAATATTCTCCATCAAGTTTAGTTTGGAAACAAGCCCTGACCACATTCATGTGAGTCTCGATTTAACCGACAACAAATAAGCTAACTTGATAAATTTGACCACATTCATGTGAGTCTTGATTTAACTGACAACAAATAAGCTAACTTGATAAATTTGACCATGAAGCCGCATAATTTCAAGTTCAGTTGCACTTGACAGAACTGAAACAGACGTTACAGCTAACATTGTTCTTGTTCAGAACAGTTCAAAGTAGAAAGCAAAATAGCTGAACTGCCAAGACTACCAGAGTGATCAAAACATCAGATCAGCGCCTTGAACCTTGAAAATGGAAACTCTCGTCATTAAATCAATGTTTCAAGTTTACAATATATTACATAACGAATTAAGAAAAGAAGAAAAAGAAATACCCCGTGAAACCAAGGGAATCAGGATACACCAGGTGAGGCCACAATCAGAAAACAAGCAACTGGAATTATTGCTGTATTACTAATACTATAAACATTACAATGGGCCAAAGAAAGAAGAATATAATAACACCTATCTTTGTCACTCGGAGGAAAAAAAATCAAAGAACTATAAATGGAAAAAAAAAATCTGAAATCTGAATCTCCCCGTCAAAGGCTAGCAGTTTCCTACTTTCTATTTGCAGTTTTGCGTTTTCCATCGGCGGAACCTGGCTGCCTTCCACTCCAGTACAGCTGGCCGCCAACTCCATTTGGTAATTTTCGTGATGGCAAAGGACCTAGTGTAGCGTTTAGGTTCCTGCAGGGGAAATTCAAACTTTTTACAAACTCTTACAATGACTTGCTGGACAGTATACCGACAGGAAAAATGTATATGACAATGCAGCAACACAAAAACACATCCGCAGTACCTTAAATCTGGATTCTTCGTTGCTTTTGAATTTAGTGGTCTTTTGGTTTTTGATTCAATACCATTGCCTATGCTGGGAAGCCTGGACTGATTGAATTGCCACAGCAAATCAGGTTCAGATGAATCACTGGTGGCAGCATCGAGATCATCGATATCATCATTACCAGCAACCTTGAATCGGTTATTACCCATGAACATATTATAGGATTGTTCTTGATAGATCTTAGAAGAATCTGAGAGGTATTTCTGGTAAAAGACATCAGGTAAAGCTCCATTATCTGCTTCCCAACATCCTAGAGAATTTTCAATGTTGTTTACGGTTTCCTGCTTATTCACCATGATTTTATCTACCCAGTCACCAGAGCCCATTTCCTTCTCATCCTCTGCGTAATTT
>CAODLS010346679.1:0-10375 GCA_948243855.1 Flueggea neowawraea
AGAAGTGGGAAAAAAAACTTTGGACCTCGTCATTGATAAATTTATGACCAATATCACTAGCTCTCTAATCATATAGGCCTTATACCTTTACTCACATGATTAGGATACTTGTAACAAGTATCAGTGTTGATGGTCAAATACCAAGAGCTTAGTTAGTATCACTCCAACTAACTATTCCTTAAATGCAATTTACAAAATTATTGCACCTCGATACTTGTAAAAACCAGCCAAAGTGATTTCATCATCCTTTGTACTTACAAGATGATGGACATAGTGAAATTTTCTTACTTCCACGTCTATAGACATTACGGTCCATAAATGTATTGAGTGGTATACTACTTCTCCTTGAATTCAGCCTTATCCAAGTTCAAAAGGCACGAGTTTTTCTCTCAGAGTACACGCTAGAGTCTCATAATCTAGGATTTACAGTTATTGCCGCCTAAGCTCAACATATGTGCTCGTATGACTCAGCACCAATCATCTTTACAAGCAGTGAATATCATAAATAATATAACAAACAAAAAGATATAATTGCACAAAAGTAAGTCATAGCAATACACATATATTTACTATCCAACCAAAATTAAACTAGCATAGCCTCTCATTAAACTTTGAATCGAAATGTACACTAGGTACACATTTACCATCTCGGTCTTAATAATTAATTATACTATATTTAATTTTATAAACAGTAAATAATGACTGTTTGAATTCACTTTTAAAGTCCACTTGACTTAGGGGAATCCATGTTGGTCATCTCAATTATTTAGACAAACTCAATAATTGGAATATATATTCAACATATAAAATATTGTATATTAAATTAAGGCAAATTAACATACCAATAAGTCAAAAAATAATAAATTTAATCAATATCATTTATTGAACCAACATGATATCCAAACAATCAATTTCAATGTTAATACACGTACATTAATATTGGTTAACATTAACACACGAATAATGCTTAAATATCCCCAATATAATTCCAAACTCATATAGCACTAAACTTATACCTACCAATTTGGATACATAATGAACCACAATCCAATATGTTAGAACATAATTCAAAAGTGGTTGTACCAACTTTTCGAAGAATTCTATAAATCAAACGACCTTCAAGTGAATCTACCACTTCTCATGATCTTTATTCGCGATCATAGTTTAATATTGGATATACCAATATCAAAACGTTTTTATTTTCTAGAATTTTCAAGTATCTTTCCAAGATACTTAGGGAATCATTTTTTCATGAAATTCTAGTATGAACCAATACCTTCAACCAATATTGGTGATGAGAATCATAATCTCTTATGAAGTAAGTGAACTTTCATCACTTATGCACAATTATTTTATTCTCTTTACAACCTCTACAATCTCAAAATACTCGTTTTGGGAGTCATGCAAATTCTTCCTTAATTCGCACTTCCTTCGATGCAACATAGTTTTATCTCATTAGCATATTCGTAATAAATTACAAATAAAACAGGTATATACACACTCGCGTATTCCCCAAATAATTGAAATCTCATTTCAATTATCTAAATGAGAATCATATTTGCATGTTTTTAAAATCAATTATTTTGAAAACTAATTTCAAAAATAATTCTTGGTAGAAAACATAGTTTTCACAATTTTTAAACCACTTTTCATATTCAAAAAAATTGGAAAAAAAAAAATTTTGAACTCAAAAAAATTGTGAAAAATATGTCAAAAATTTCAGAAAAATCCAAAATTTAATTCTGCCAAAAATTTTACAAAATTTGAAGATCGAGACACGTGTCACCTGCCGACACGCGCCACATATCCATCCTACTGGCGATCACGCACCGAGCGTGCAAGACACGCTCAACTCCAGAAGGCTCCCACGTGTCGCAGTCGCGTGGAGACACATGTTATTCTGACACGTGTCACAATTTCATTGGTCCAAAATATGATGACGTGGATGTCACGTGTCATCGTGACGTGTGTGACACATAGCTGTAATGCCACGTGTCATAGTGACATGGATGCCACATGGTGATAATGACACGTGGCAAGTTCTCATTAGTCCACGTGACGTGTCTATCCAAAATTTCTTCTGAAGCTTCCGCCACGTGTCAACTTTTGATTAGGTCACGTGTCGCATATGACACGTGTCAGTCAGTGATTGGGTGCCGCCAATCGGTTCACATGGTCTGCAGGTGACACATGGCAATCAATGAGTGGTCCACGTCTCAGTCAACTTTGACTGAATTATTGCCCTGCCAAGTGTCGCGTTCTGAGTGGGCCATGTGGACGAATTACAACTCGCCACATCTTCATTCTTATCAGATGAAAATTCATTTGTAAGCTTCTCACTCAGTATTTTTTGATCGGGTTTTCATCGATTTGACGACCTTCCTGATAGAATTTTACAATAAAACTTGGGCAACTACTGTTTTTGATGTTGTTGATCTCAAATCTTTTATCAGAATTTTGAAAATCCAACTTTTAGTTTTCAGCTCTGGATGGACTTGAACCAAAAACGACGTTTGGGACAGAAAGTAGAATACAATAAATTTATTGTAGGTATAACAGATAGAGACCAACAAGAATTTTGAATCATAATCAAAAATTTGTTCTCCGCTCTGATACTACTAAAGGAATCTAACTACTGGTTTAACAGATAAACAATATATAATAGTATGTTCAAGTTACCTACCTCGATTCCAGCGGCGGTGCAATCCAACCAGCAGCGAAAGACTTTTGGTCAGCATCGGATTTGATGTTGGTCTCTCGAGCAAACCACGGTCGAGTTGTCGATGGGAGTACTCGTCTGTTTTGCAGCCTAGATGTCACGCGGATCGAGACCTCTTCATGTTAATGAAGCATGGTGGAAGGAGATGAATGGAGAGAAAGAGGGAGATAGAAGAAAGAAGGAGGAAGAATGGTGGAGGGAAGAAACATTCTTCCTCCCTCTCTTTTCTTTTCTTTTCTTTCCTTTTTTTTTTTCTTTTCTCTTCCTTTTTCCCACACACTCACCTTTCTCTCTTTCCCATATCTTATTTATATGCATCCAAATGAACCACCAAATGGGCTTTGCTCATTTGGCCTATTATGGGTCCAATGGGCCTTGCGAGCCCAACTCAATTGGGCTTACCAATTGGTCTCAGTCCACAGTCTCGGTTCATATCTTGATACACCGAGTTCGGTTCACCCATCATAGGCGAACCGCTTTTTCCAACATTGTCATTAATTATGTGTTGATATTTCGATTTTGATACTCCCACATTCAAACACTACTTTGGCACTTGTGAATATACAAACTTATAACTTTTGTAAAAAGATATTAGTACTAATATGAAGTGGCTTTTAGAGGCGTAAGTATAATTGTATCATAAATTCACTGTGTCGTTTTTTCCTCATAATATAATTATTACGTAAAAATTTGATCTAATACAAGGATTTGATTCCTACAAAACAAAGAAAAAATCTTGATCCTATTGTTTTTATTAGTTATTTTACTTGCTCTTATTATGAATTGAATTTTTGACCTTTAACGTTGAAATTGATTCCAACACCAATAAGCTATGAGCATATATATTGATATTTCTTGATGCTATTTGCTTTATAACAACATTTCAAAGACTTCTCCAATTTTTTCAAGACTAATATTTCTTCTTTTTTAAATTTTATTTTATCATAACTCTTATATTATATGTTCTTCCACAAGAAGAAATTAATACAAAAGAAAGAAAAGAACTAATTGGAAAAAAGATGAAATGTTTTAGCTTCCACCACATAAAGTATGATCTAATAAATTGCTCTTATTAGTTTTAATTTATTTTATTGAGATATGTATTTTGCTTGTGAGAAGTCATGAAAACAATACAAGAATCCCACCAAACCCATTTTATTTTGTTCCAAAGCCTAATCATGCTACAATCTTGCTCAACTTTCTATCTTGAAAGAGCTCTCCACTAATTAAAATGGTCTTTTTTGGAGTAGGCCAAACCAAAACATTTTAAAATGTCATTTTCTATTGTATCAAAACAGAAAAGTTTCTGATATGACCAACTATGATATTGAATCAAACAATCCAAAAGGCCATTTTTGAATGTAATTTATTTTGGAATATTCATAGGATATGAATTGGTCCAATCCCATTTTGAACCCTTCTTTGTCTCCTAATGCTTATATACCTAAGAATATTATTTATTTTACTATTTTTTCTTGATCTTTTTTGGATTTTGCATATGTTAATTCCATTGGTGGCTGTTTGCTTTTTGTTTTAAAAATATTGGATAAGTTTAGTGTGTTTTAGATAAGAAGGTTGATGGCGACTTGCTGTTTGGTTTTTGTTTGACATGGCAGTATTAAGCTGTAACCATTTGATTTTGTTTGATTTTTATAGGGTTCCCACTCTGGACCATATCTTTGAAACTTAGTATAATCTCTAGCATTAGAATTATATTTTTTAATTTCTTAATTGTTCCTTTTATTCTAATTTGAAATCTCTTATGTGCTTTTCAATGCCTTAACCATTGAAATTAGAACTAAATATTGAGAACTTGGTTAATTTAACTTTTTAAAAAGTCAATTGTCAAGGAATTTTTCCTTCAAAAATTTCTCAAGAAGTTTTGTTCAATTGTGTGATTATACTCGGTGAAATATCATTTAGATTTTAGAGCAAGACTAGATTATATGTAATGGTGAAAAAATGAACGTCACTTCAAATTACTAAAATTGTCGTAAACTCTAAAAATATAATGAATGTATTCGACAATAAATTTAAAGTAGCACGATTCAAATTAATATTTCTCTCCAGAATTTCGATATCTGCTTCTTTTAAGTTGCATTTTGATAGCAATTTAAAAAGCTAATAACACCGAATTCAGAAGTCAATGATGTTTACGGAGCCGTATTCATGTTGTAAGAAAAGATTTTTCAAGTTAATTCTATAACTAATTAAAAAGCTGAAACAATTGAAATCAAAGAAACAAGTCAGAATGCTGCGACGAATTGTGCCCAGCGGTGGACACCCTCCCGATTGATGCAAGACATTCCTAGATCGAGCGGCTTCCAAAATTTGAGCTGGAATGCCCCTGTGTGGGGCTGTAAAAAAAAAGAAACTAGTCAGCATTTTTATCCTTTGTGTCTGATGAATTAATTTACAATATCTATCACCAATCATACCAAAGAACATTATATTTTTAATCTTTGTTGTCCTTTAGGCATTAGTGCTTGATTGCTTTTGTTTTCTTTATCTTTTTAATAATCCACAGAAGTTCATTTTATATAAGGCAGCTGACAAATACGGGTATCTTTTGGGTTTCAGATTCGAGTCTCCGGTTACATTAACCTACTAATCCAGTTTGTAAAATTCCATAAGTTTCTAGTAATTTATATCTACCTACTAATTTAGTTGTCTTCACTTTCAAAACCACATCCAGAAATCACTTGACATTGATATCTCTGCAAACTACCTACTTCTCAAACCACAACCCACATTTTAGTTGTAGTGTTAATTTAATATCATAAATGGAATTTTAATTTGGTAAATTAATTATTTATTGTATTTTAACAAAAAAAACAAAGTTACTTTCTATTTAAATAAGACAACTTACTTTCTATTTAAATAAGACAACAACAGCATAGATATCTTAAATTTCTTTAATTGTGAATAGCAATTTCACAAGTCGACACGGTTGGGAGCTTTTTGGGGATGTGATGTGTGAAATTGGATGCATGTAATGTTGTAGATACGGTTAGCGTCTGAAATTGAATGTTGAGAGAGACGCAGACACAGTTGTGGACTACAAATGAGAGAGCTAAAGCATAATCTTAAAAATCCGATAACAAAGGTATCAATTCCACAAATTTGTGCCATCTCTAATTTCTCCTTCACATATTAAATCCATCACACAAATTAATGTTGGTTAGCAAGTCACAATAACCTCCCCCTGCCGACTCTACTGTCTCACTTATTGCTACAAACTGGACACTAATTGTATTTTTATATCCATAATTAAGAATTCTATAAAATAAAACAAGGGAAAAGTTTAATACATATTTAAGTTAATTGTTTTTTCAATTTAAGACAAAATCTCCATCTATTTTATCATATATAGTAATGGTACACACACAAATATATATAATGTTGATAAATCTACACTTGATTATGTTCATAAGCCTACTATTATTAAGTTTGACTCTTTTATATATTGACTTGCAAAAAATGTTTACATTTAGTTTGTTTACATATAAAGCCGAACATGCATGAGATTAATCGAGTTAAACACTGAATCGCTTATAAGCAGTTTGACTTGTATAAATCCCTGAGATCAAGTATTTTTTTAAAAAATAAAAGGCCAACCTAGGACTATACAAGAAGACATATAATTCAATTAATTTGCTATGAAATTTTTCACAAGTTAGACCGTTATTGGGGGTATAATTTTACTTCATTCTAAGGATAAATTTGACAAACCCAATTAATGACCAAATTTATGGGGTCTTTCGATCAAGTGGCGAATCGCTGATGGATGGTGCAAATCCAAAAGTGTTGAAAAGTAGGTGGAGCCCCTAGCCCAACTCAGTCCCAGCTGTTTTTCCTTTCTTTCTATTCACATTTCTCCAACCCAAAATGTTTGCCTTAGCTAATTTCCATTTGACCTCATTTGATCTATCTCATCTACAATTTTTTTATAATCACCCAATGCCCACGGATTCATCTTTTAAAGTCAAAAGTCTCGAATTCAAACACAAAAGAAAAATTTAAAATTTAGTAGAGAGAATTATGCCGTTCACAATAGTTTTAAAACTAAATAGATTAGTTAGTTATGCCGTCTTAAAAGATTTAAAACTAGATAGATTAGTTAGTTATGAAAAAAATAATAAAAACAAAGATATAACTAATAATCAATACATGGTATCAAAATTATTAGTAAAGATTTAATTATCTCATGATATTGTTCTAATGTACAATCACCACATTTCACAAAATAAGAAAATTCCCCTTTGAAACTCTTGAATGTTGTTGTCAAAGTTAGACAGTCAAAACAAACTTCCCAAATATACATTCTTCCTTTCAATGAGCGTTCACGTATCTAAATAGGAATTAATTAGTAGAATTCCGGACAATTTTTAAGAGCAATATTTGGACAACTCATTTGACAAAACCTACCATGATTTGAATTATGACTTGCGGGTTATATACGCTTGTCAATAATATAGTTCTCTTGTGTTTATCTATCTACTACGTACTATCTAATTGGAAAAGCAAATAAAAATTGGTACGGGGCCACCAAGATTTTATCCAAGATAATGATACAGATAACTACAATTACACAAGTTTGAATGGTTGGAGTCGTGACTAGCCACGTTTTTCTCTTTGGAAAAAGAAAAACAATACATGCAATTCAGAGAGAATAGGTCTAATCTTGTACACCAAATTGGGATGTCCTTATTAATCAGTGAATGATAGAGTCTATATTGTTGAATTGATGATTTGAATGAGTGCTCTCTTTTTGTGAAGATGTTTCCCATTTGGTGACCAAAAACTTCAACAGTTTTACATGGATATTTCTTCATGGTTTCTTTCCTTTTCTTCAGCTTTGACTTGGTTTATTGAGGTGTGGAAAGGGGAAATGTATTGTTGGTTTTTGGCTATGCCATAAGATAAGAACCAAAGATAATGGAAACATAAGCGCCTCAAATGAGGTGAAAAAATCAACAAGATGTTCATTCAGCTACAATTAATTTGTTACTTTTTAGTGGATTATACTGATAACTTATAGAATGCAAATTTTAAAATAGTCATTAAAAGAAAAATCCACAATAATTAGGACGGGAAAAAATATAACAAAACTTCATATAGGGTTATACTGATAACATATAGAATGCAAATTTTAGAATAGTTATTAAAAGAAAAATACACAATAATTAGAACGAAAATATATAACATAACTTCATATAGGGTTTTTATAAGTCATTTAATTGTTTCACTAAAATTCGAACCTCGATTTTCTTACGCTGGAGTTCATATAGGATTTTTAGTTGAATGTTATTGGTAAAGATTGAACACACGAAAACCAATCCAATCCATTTGATATTTGAAGTTGTTACAACCAATTTTGGTAGCAATCATATTCAAGGCATGTAATTAGACACTTCAGCTAGTGAAAACAAATGCCATGGCCACTTCTTTCTTCTGCCACTTGAATTGAAACATTAAGCACTTGAAAATGAAAGCTCTATATTATATCCACATCTAATTTCGATTTCGATAAGGGTTTTGGTTTCAAAATTTTCGTCTTCTTGATTTTATTCATATAACTCACATTTGAAGTTGCCTTGCGCTTATTTTTTAAGCTAAAAATTATCTTCGGTTTAAATTGTTAGATAGAAAGACCGTTTTAGGGGTATTATACCTAATTTAATTTTATATATACCTAATTTAATTTTATGTTTATTTAATTTAACACGAATTTCATATATTTAACATTATTTCACGAATAAATATCAGACAGAAATCTATTTAAACAGCCAATTTTGAGTCCAAACTATTATTAGCCATCTTATGACAAAGATATAAAACGTAGGTCTCTTTCCAAGAATTTTTAGAATACAATTTGTATTTTTTTTTGAAATCAAGAATACAATTTGTATTAAAAAACCAAATTCACAAGTTCCCAATTGTAAATTTCACTGTAGCTTCTTCACGTGGAAAAAGATTAGTCATACATATCCTTTTATCACAAACCGTTCAAAAAGTTTAGAAAAACTTTGACCATTAATAAAAAAAATAAGAAAGACTTGAAAAGCATATGTGAGAGTTGGCACAGAACTTTCTTAGAAATAATTCATATCTTGAAAAGTACTCTATCTGTGCAAATTTAGTAGATAATAACTGTTTTTACAAGAATTAAAAAATAATAATTTTAACAGTTAAATTTATTTAATTTTATAAATATTTTTATTTATATCATTTGAATAAATATATTAATAATTAATGAATTAATTTAAAAAATATATATGAATAAATTTAAAATTTTATTAATAATAAATATAAAAAAATAAAAATGTACTCATTAAATTAGGACTAACGGAGTATAAAAACCTGAATTAAGCACAAATTTTGGCACCATCTTTAGAAAGATTTATGATCTAGAGAAGAATTGATTGAAGGTAGATTGCGTAGGGACAAAATTCTCCACCTATTTCTTATTCAATAAGACTCGCAATTACTTGAGCCCTCAAAATTTAGATATCGTGACCATTACACCATTCGCATCTTCTTGGTTTTATGGTTAAAGTATTTCTCACAAGTCAAAACATTGTTATTATTGTTCTTATCTTATAAGAATTTTCTTTCTTTCTTTCTTTCTTTCTTTCTTTCTTTTCATAGACTAAGTAGCCCACAAAACTAAAGGACTCAAGTCATTCAAACCCTAGTTACGACCCCCTGAAGGCATATTGTACTGTACCAAATTTTGAGGTTCTTAATTATCGTCTAATTAAGAACTTACTTTTTGTTTTCTAATATTAAAAGCTAACTTGAGTCCCTGACTTTCTGTTTTGGTAGTCGTACGCGTTTTGATCCCCATGGAATATGGTTCTTGTTGGCCAATGAACCCCTTTTTAAATTCCAGTATTATTTGGTCGAATTTTATTGAAGCACTTGAATTTTTTAATTTAAATTTAATTTCACTAATTATTAGTGGTTGCATATAATCTTCAATTAAATGGATCTGATAGAGAATCAAATACGCTAACTGGTGTGTCCGGGTTTACACCTAGGAGATTAAGGCAAGTGTACATATCGTCTATAGCAAGTGGGCCCTTGAGTACCGAGTGTTGTATCCCACAGAGACTACGATTATTAGCTACTCACTATTCCTCTATTATCTAGCCGATAAAATAAATGATTTCAAATATATAAACTAAATGAACTAAACTCAAATTAAATGATAGATTGAACGATGGGAAGATGGTACCTAGACGCTGAATCCCCCTAGACCGAATTAAGTAACAAGGACTCGTTATTCAAACAATCATTCATGCAATTGGACCGTGGAAATTACTAAGGTATACTAACCTCTCTCTCTAGTTAGCTAATTCCTAATGACTAGGTTGATTAATCGGAATCTCTTCCTAATTAAAACCCCTAACGTTGCTTTAACACACTGCTCTATGAATTTCTCTATTAGGTTTGACCCTAATCCGGAAGATTTATGTCGACCTATCTCTAAGTTTGCATGCAACTCCTCTCAATTATGAACGTTCTATCATACACAGAATCTCTCGATTACACATGCACGAAACAATATTGGAATCGAAAGGCTAGCAACAATCAATTCAACAATACGCAATATAAATCATAATTGAGTCGCAATCCATAAATCAATTGAAT